>JAOSBO010209107.1:0-16657 GCA_027563915.1 Erythroxylum rotundifolium | reverse complement strand
TCTAGAACTTAGTTTAAGTATGTCTTGTAATACATTCTCAATTAAACTGCGCAACCCCATTTTTCAAATCCTGGGTCCGCCCCTGACTTCCTCCCTGGTTGTTTGTGGAATTAGAATGGGTTGCAATAAACCACCAGGGGTGAGAGCTAGGTATTTACTCCTCTGACAAATATCACAAGAAGCTATGAATGTTGTATGTCCCTCTTCATACCCTCCCAAAACAACAAGGCAGTCATCCTTTTGTAGGTTCGAAAATACCCAGAATGCCCCTTACAGGTGTAGAGTGGAACTCCTTAATCAACTCAGGGATCCTAGGAGAATTCTTAGAGAGAACTAATCTACCCTTACACATTAAATGCCCTTGCCTAAGACAATAATCGTTGTGACTTGTAGGGTCAGCCAATAAATCAATCACAATTTTGCCTAACTTTGGATCACACCTAATCTCCTTATCAATTCCCTCCATCGCATGACCCTGATTCCAGATTCATCCTAGATAAAGCATCAGCAGCTCTATTTTCCCGCCCAGGTTTATACAGAATGGTGAATTGAAAGCCAGCTAACTTAGATAACCATTTTTGTTGTCCCTCACTAACTACTCTTTGACCCAAGAGGTATTTGAGGCTAAGCTGATCAGTTTTGATGACAAAAGGATGGCCAATGAGATAATGTCTCCATTTTTGCACAGCTAAAACCACAGCCATCAATTCTCTCTCATAAACAGATTTACCTTGGCCTCTCGGTGATAAAACTTGACTGAAAAAAGCTAAGGGTCTACCCTGTTGTGTAAGGACAACCCCCACCCTAAAACCTGAAGCATCTGTCTTTATTTTAAAGGGTTGATTAAAATCTGGAACTGTTAACAAAGGTACTCTAATCATGGCTTCCCTGAGTATCTCAAAATATTTTTGAGGTTCCTCACCCCTCTTAAACCCATTCTTTTTTAACAAGGTAGTAAGAGGTTTGGCTAACATTCCATAATATTTGACAAAACGCCTATAATACCCTGTCAAACCTAAAACCCCCCTCAAACTCTTAATGTTTGTAGGTGTTGGCCATTTGATCATACTCTCAATTTTGGATAAATCAGCAACAACCCCTTCCCCTGAAATCACGTGACCTAAGTACTCGATCGAAGGTTGGGCAAACAAGCATTTTTTTCTTGTTAACCACTAATTGGTATCCAATAGGGTTTGCAAAACTATCTGCAGGTGATCTATGTGTAAACTTAAGTCAGGACTATAAATAAGAATATCATTAAAGAAAACTAAGACAAATTTTCTCAGGTAAAGTCTAAAGATTTCGTTCATAAGGGACTGAAAAGTAGCGGGAGCATTAGTTAAGCCGAATGGCATAACTAAAAATTCATAATGACCTTCATGTGTCTTAAAAGCTGTTTTTCCGTGTCCTCAGGTTTGACTCTAATTTGGTGGCACCCCAACTTATGATCAAGCTTAGAAAAGACTCTAGCACCTCCAATCTCATCTAACAACTCATCAATAATTGGAATAGGGAATTTATCAGGAATAGTTATATTGTTTAGAGCCCTATAATCTACACAAAAACGCCACCCACCATCCTTTTTTTAACTAAGAGCACTGGACTGGAATAAGGACTCATACTAGGTTTTATAACACCCGCATATAATAATTCTCTGACAATTCTTTCAATTTCATTTTTTTGGTGGAAGGGATATCTGTATGGTCTGATATTTGGTGGTGCTGCTCCCTTACACAGTCTAATGGCATGATCCTGTCTTCTGGAAATGGGTAACCCCAAAGGCTGATTGAAAACTGCATCATATCTAGCCAGCAATTCCACAATCTCCCTAGGCATTGGCTAAATCGGTTTTGCCTCCCTTCCAATACTCAAGAAATCACTACCCAAACCAGAAATAGGTTGTGTTTTTTTTACTATCATTAACCAATCATAACTCAGAAAATTTCACAGCAAACCTGAAATCTCCCTTCTGCAGGTTTTTTATCATAGCCTTCAAGAAAACAATAGTTTTGCTCAACGATGGATCACCCTTCAAGACTATGTGCTTATTCCCCGAACTGATCATCATCGTTAACTTCTTGTAATTACCAGAAAAATCACCTAATTTTTCCAACCAACTTACTCCAAGAACAACGTCAGCACTACCAAGGTCAAACGGGTAGAAATCTTCAATCACCACCATATCTGGAATAATCAGCTCAACTTGTCGACATATTCCTTCTCCATGAACATGATACCCATCACCAACCTCTACCCCAAATTTCCTACCAATATCAACTTCCAACCCCAACTTCCTGACCAACTCTTTGGAGACAAAATAGTGGGATGCTCCATTGTTGATAAGAACGACAACCCTATGATTTTGTATGACTCCCTGTAACTTGAGTGTCTTACCTGATTGTTCAATCCCCATTATTAAGTTCATTGACAGCTCCATGTTAGACACCACAATCTCATTGTCCTCGTCACCTCCATTTTGATCGCCAACCCCTGACGCTTCTCCCACTTTCTCCTCGTCATCTTCCTCGCCATCAAGAATTAGCACGATCAAACTTCTCCTCCTACAAACATGTCTAGGGCCGAATTTTTCATCACACTTAAAACAGAGGCCATGCTCACGCCTATATTGAATTTCTTTCTCAGAAAGACGCCATAACAGGCTATTAGTGGAGGCGACGCTGCTCTCGGTTGGACGAGCATCTCGTGGTGGATGATGCTCTATCCTTTTGCTTTCACGGCTGTGATGGAAAAAGTTGGGAACAGGCTATGATTTTAGGGTCTCATTTCTCAAAATATTTCCTTCCTTTTATCCATAAGTGAAACGGTTATCAGCTGTAGCATAAGACTTCTGAAATGGGTCAATTCTAGGTGGATAACGCCCGACCCAGTCCTTAGTTCCTTGTGGATCGCTTAATAACTGAAAACGTTCCTCCAAATTTTGAGCTATGTCAATCAACGAAGATAAAGAATATACCTGAAAAACTTTTAAATCTGCCTATAATTCCTTACGAAGTCCATTAGTAAAAAATTCCATCAATAATTCATCAAACACTTCGGGAATTAATCCAGACGACAATTCAAAATGAGATACATATTGTCTTACTGTACCCTCTTGTTTTAAATTCATCAAGGCATTGTATGTTGATTTCACCGCTCCCATCTAAAATCGTATGAGCAAAGATTCCTTCAATTTATGCCACGTACAAAGCGGTTTCCTTGACTCGCACCATTGAAACCATGTAACAGCTTCTCCCTCAAAACACACAGAAGCCACCATAACTTTTTCCGCATTAGTAGTTCGATTGATTGTAAAAAATAATTCCATCTTAAATATCCAACTCTGAGGATCCTCCCCATTAAATAAGGGAAGATCAATCTTTTTATGTTTGGTACCCAAATCCCTTCTGATATCCACCTCATCCTCTATCATATGAGAATTTCCTTCTATTTCCGACGAACCCTTCTTCTTCCCATCGTGTTTCCTTTCCTCTCAAATCTCTACTATGAACTTCATCGTCATTCGTCTCAGTTCCTCCACACTTGTTTTTACCCTGTTGATTTCATCCTCTACATTGATTGCATGGGTATCGGATTGTTCACTTGAATGTGTTTGAACCATTGTAAATCCACAATTTCGTCCCGCTCTAATACCAATTTGATGAGGACCAGCAGAATTCAATAATATATAAGTGATTGAATGTAAGTGAACAACCAGTTACTGAATGAAACCTTTATTCAATAGAAATCGTCTTACTATTACAACTGAATAGGCCAAGCGGCCTTTGAGAATGGAAGAATAACACTAAACTGAATTAACTAAAAGACTAACTGGGAAATACAAGAAACAGAACTATAAGGTACCTAGGGTATACGAACCCTCCAGAGCCTCACTGGAATAATCCTAATGCTTGGCTGCCTATTCAATGAGAATAGTTCTCAATTTATTCAAAAGCAAAAACATAAATTACGGGAGAATCACCAAGCAGGGTCGCATTCAAACTCCCCCGCAATCTTCTTATCCCAATCTTGTATATTTGAAACTGGAATATCTTATACGAATTGGAATATTTGATCCCTTGAACTCCTCATATCGCTCCAACATTTGTAATCTTTGCAATACTTTGCTAGTGTCCACATGTCTTCCTGGAAAATACCGTTTTGCCCTACGTGTGTACACCTGGATAGGATGAGACTCATCAGAATAGAACTATTTTGGAGATGGTCAGATGTTTGCTCAAAGAAAAGTCTCTTCCTAAGCAACTCTGCGTTGAGGCAGTAACTACTGTTGTGTTTCTTGTCAGACTTTCCATTAAAACTTTGGAGAAGAAGACATCATATGAAGCTTGACACATGAGGAAACCAAACCTTAAGAATCTAAAGGTTTTTGGCTCTCCATGTTTCACTTATGTGCCTCAATAGAAAAGGAGCAAATTGGACTCCAAAGCCACAACAGGATTTTTCATTGGATACTTAGAGGTGACAAAAGGATACATAATCCTTATTCCCAGTATGAAGGATGTTAAGGTCAGCAAAGATGTGACTTTCCTAGAAGATGAGATATGGAATTGGTCGAGTGTAGAAGCTAACAGCTCAGAAGTTGAAAAACTTCTGATTAGAAGAGTGAATCTGCCTAAAATTCCATCAGAAGAGGAGTCTGAAGATGAAGGAGGTCCAATACTTGGAGGAGAGGAAGCTCATTCACATGAAAGTGAGAAGGAGTCCACCAGAAAATTAGTCAGATGATGTTCAAGTTAATCACATTCCTATAAGAGGTACTAGACTCCTTTCTGAAATTTATCAAACTTGCAATATTACTCTTTGTGAACCAGTAAACTTCAATGAAGCAGAAGGAAGCAAGGAGTGGCTAGCTACAATGCAGGATTAAATCAACATGATTGAAAACAACCAAATATGGGAACTTGTAGAAAAACTTGTTGACAGAAAAGTTATCAGGGTTAAGTGGGTCTACAAGATCAAACTAAATCCTGATGGCACTCTAAACAAGTTCAAGGCCAGTTTAGTGGTGAAGGGGTATTCACAGACAAGTGGAGTGGATTACTCAGACACTTTTGCACCTGTAGCAAGATTTGAGACCATCAGACTCATACTAAACATGTCTGTCGAAAGAGGTTAGCTTGTGCATCAATCAGATATCAAGTCAGCTTTTCTCAACGGTGAGCTGAAAAAGAAGATCTATGTTGAGCAACCAGAGAGTTTTGCAATAGCAGGAAAGGAGGAGCATGTGTACAGATTGAGGAAAGTCTTGTATGGGTTAAAACAAGCTCCTAGAACTTGGTATGATAAGCTAGATAGTTACTTGTAGCAGATTGGCTTCATCAGGAGTGAGAGTGAACTCACTTTCCATGTGAGAAAGTAGAAGGACAAACCCATTTATATGTCTATATATGTAGATGATTTGTTATTGACACGAAATAATGCTAACGAGATTGAAGGTGTTAAACTCAAATTGAAGAGTTTATTTGTCATGACAGATTTCTTGGGAATGGAAATTTGTCAAAACCAAATGGGGATTCCTATTTGTCCAAGAAAGTACATTAGGGAGGTTCTGAAGAGATTTCACATGTTGGAGTATAAACCCGCAAGCTCACCTATGAACTGCAAAGAAAAATTGCAAAACATAGATGGAAGTAATGTTGTAGATAAAGGTAGATTCAAGACCCTCATTGGTAGCGTAATGTTCATAACCTCAACAATACCAGATATCCAATTTCCAATAAGCATGCTCTTAAGGTTCATGGTTGCCCCAACTGAACTTCATATGACAACAGCCAAGAGAGTTCTAAGATACCTTAAAGGAATCTACAATTTCAGTCTCAAGTATGGCAGAACAAGAAGCATGAAACTACAGGGCTATTCAAACAATGAACGGGGAGGATCTTCAGATGACATGAAGAGTACATCTGAATATTGCTTCAATTTGGGAACAGGATGTTTCTCATGGGGGTCGAAGAAGTAAACTGTTGTAGTACAGTCAACAGCTGAAGCTAAACTTATTGCAGCTACTGTGAATCAAGCTATATGGCTCAGAAAAATGATGGAGAAGCCGCACATTTTGGTGGAGAAGAGTACAAAAGTATTGTTGGACGGCAAGGCTGCATTGACAATTTCACTAAATCTAGTGTTTCATGGGAGGACAAAACACTTCAAGCTGAAGTGTTGTTTTCTTAGAGACATACAACAAGGAGGAGAAGTGCACTTAAAGTATTGCAAGACACAGAAGAACAAGTAGCAGACCTGTTCACTAAGGCACCACAAGGAAGGAGATTTGACTATTTTAGAACCAAAGTTGGACTGTCTCAAGACTTCGAAGACAGGAGGAGCACGTTGGTGTCTTAGAAGTCAAAGAGATCAAGATTGTAGATATGACAGCTAAAGTTAATTTTTTCTGTTAAATCTGTTAATGTCCGTTTATAAATACAGTAAAGAAAGATCAAAATGAATGCAATTCAAATCATTCCTCAATTCATCTTCCGTGAGTTTTACTGTTTTCTTCGGTACATGCTATCGTAAAATTAACACATCGTCCCAGCAACCCGCGTCAAAATTTTTAGCGTAACTTAAACTATCATACTTAGGGCCATTAGCTGGTTTCGCTGGCTTGTTGCTTCTCAAGAGTGTAGCTGCTATGTTACTGCAACTCGCACTTGGGTGTCTGGTTCTTGCAGTGTTAATTGGCTCCTATTCGTCTTCTTATCCAAGGAAGTTTGAATTTGAGAAGAACCCTCCATGAGAAAAGTCCTCGTTCGTCTCGGTTTCTTGGAGGTGAAGCTGGCTCCATGTATGAGATTGAGATCATACAATAGAGACGTTAGTTGCTTAGAAACGACGATGATGAACATCATTATTCGTAATGGTTGTGAGGTCTCTCTTTTCTCGTGGAGAATTTTGGGTGTGTGGTAGGAAAAACACCGATAAAACAAGGCTTATTCCTTCTCCTTTTCTGTTAGTAGATTTTTTCCGTTATCATTTATCATTAATGTGTTGTGATCCTAAAAACCCACTAAAATGCATAGAAATGGCGGTATCTAAACTCGACTTCTATGGACAACTGGAACTGTTTACAATTTCTGGATCGAATTTGCCCGCTCCATGTCCTGCGTGGATTTTTTTTTTTTTCATGCTAGGTAACTTAGTTATGTATTCTCAAGTGTGAGTTTACAAAGTGCATGATGCTAGAGAATGAGCATCTAATACTTGGAAACTGGAAAGAAGGATAAGTGCCTACGTCCTTGTGTATTTGACAAGCTTTGGAATTCCTGAATACAAAAGCCCCAAGTCTTGAGCTACTCCTAACAAATGTTCGCAGCAGATTCAGAAGGAGAGGAGAAAATTTACTTCAGTACCTCGTATGTTTTTAGTTTTCATCTCGTGCTCTTCGGTCGCCTTTGTGAGATGCCGAGAACATGTTCGCAAGCCACGAATAGGATGGACGCATGAGAGGACTTCTGGAAGCTAATGTAGAGCATATCTTCTGACCTGGTACTCATCCAACCATTGAAAACCTTGGGCTTGCTTTCGAGATTTGGGATGGACGACTTGTTCTTGCTTCTCTATTTTTTTTTTTTTCCTTTTAACAAACTCTAGCACACTGAAATACGTGCATAAATTTTCTTCTTTCAAAATATTTAAAATATTTATCAGCTTAATTTAAATTTAATTTAATTTAACTGAATTAAAATTCAAGATATTCATATATATTAAATTTAAATTTAAATTTGATAAGTTTTTTAAAAATAATTAGCCTAGTTTAAAATTAATTCCAATTCAAATTCGGATATTCAGCTAATTAATTGCCTTTAAAATTTAAATTTGTATTCCGTCCTTTTTTAGCACTTATCGCAGTCAAAGTGAGTCAAAGTCAACTCAAGCTCAAGGCCTCAATCTGGACGACTTGAGATTAACCGAGTAGAACAGCTCAGCACACTTCGCAGTCAAGCAAGCCAACTTAACATGCGTTAAACTTGTTCTTAGTTACTATCCTCACCAGTAGATCAGATAGGTTAGTTGATTAGGACTTGCTAGAATACAGCAACTATAGTTTTTTAATCTTCTTTCCAGCCCTGTATATAATACATTCTTTTCAAGAGTGGGAAGCGTTTCGTGTTTTCCCAGAAAGTGGTCCACACCTTCCTACACTTTTGTCTGAGATCTTCAGTTTTTGGTTAAGTTACAGAATGATCCAAATTTAGCCTGCTCCTGGCATAAGGTAGAAGTTACTAAGGATCAACTGCAAGATAAAGGAAAGACAAAACCTGAATGTACACTCAAGCCTGGGACTACTGCAAGAAGATACAAAGATATGTCAAAAATTTTATGTTGGACAAGTATAAGTACATTCAGTCATTTTTAAAAGTGTACAAACCTCCCTAATGCAAGAAGATACAAAGATATGACAAGAATGTTACATTTTACAAGTATAAGTACATTCAATCACTTTTAAAAGTATGCAAACCTTCTTTTGGGGTGAGTTAGCCTTTCAGTATAATATCAAAGCTTGATTGTCTCAATAATTTGGGGCGGTGTCCGGTTCTATCCTTTTGACCAATATATCTAACAAATGTTCGGCCCTATTTTAGACTGAGGAAATTATGTCAAGAATCTCATATCAGGCAAGTATAAGTACATTCAATCATTTAGCATGGACTATCTAGTCACATTGAACCTAGATTTGGTTGTCATGTATTACCAGCTTTTGAGAATTCCCGAAGAAAATAAAAACGCACATCTATATGTTTAATGTGACCATATATTACTGAACTCGTGTGTTCATCGAAGCTTTGAATTCTGCAACGCTCAGCTCATCATTTCCAGTAAAAAACTAGATCATCGACATACAAACTTACAGCCAGTTAAAATGTTGCCATCTTTAGCTGTTATCAACTATACCTGTGCGGTGTATTCAACTCATCACTCAGGATATCCAGGGCTCTATAGCAGGTCCTAGCATATAACTGTTTTGTTTTCCTTCCATTGTATCCAAAACAAAAAAAAAATGTTGCCATGTACGAACAGGGTATGCTCGTGGTCACAGGCACTGGATCATTCCTTCATGAAGCCCGCTCTTATATAGTTGTACCAAGCACGTGGTACAAAACAAAATGAGCTTCAACATCTTCGGAGAGTCCTATATCATAGTCCTCCATCCAAATTGGCGGCCTCCTGCTCCTCCCTTGAGAAGAACTATCTGCAGGTAGAGAATCATTGTTATTTATCACCTCTGATTCTTCTAAATCAGGATTAAAATCAATTTGTTTTATGTCTTCTTTTGTTTCTTTCTCATTATCAACCCAGTCTAAACCAAATGAAATATCTTTATACTTCTTATCCCACTCCCAATTTTTTTCTTCTTCAAACACTACATCCCTGTTGGTTATGATCCTTTAAGAAATAGGATCATAAAGTCTGTAAATCTACGAATCTTCACTAATTCTAAGTAGGACACATTGCAAGCTCTTATTGTCTATTTTTGTTCTTGTATTGTCAGGGCACATGAACACGAGACGCAGCCAAAATAATAAGCTGAAGGGTTGACTCCACTCTCAGCTTTTTTTTTACTCTTGTTTTTCACCACCGTCATTGGGCTTTGATAATCAAGACATGCATCACCTAATTTACTACTTCGGCTAGAAAGTTTTGAGAATTTTCTTCTCGAATAGCATGCTATGAACAAGATCCCTAATGATCCGATTTTTCCATCGTGTGCCTCTATTTTGTTGCGGTGTGTATGCGACTGTCACAAAAAGAAATAAACCTTTGTTTTTCTGCTATAGTCATTTGTGGAAGTTATCAAATACCTCTTCTTGCTGTTAGAGGCAGGCTTGATTTGTCCGTAAATGTCAACATGAACTAGTAGAATAATTTGTGAAGCCCACCAGCAATGTCTAAAAAAAGGATCCCTCTATTGTTTCCCCACCAGATAATCCTTATATAGCTTTGAAGAGGGCTTTATTAATCCCAGGCCTTCCACCATCTTTTACTGCTAAAGTGTTTGCAAGCCATTAAAGCTCAAACGAAAACCATATCTACAAATATCAATTGCCTGATACCGTTTGAAGTTGTTTTAAAAAAGGTGGATGCTTTGGGCTAATTGCGTAACGAACATGTGATTGGAAGTGACCTTTGTATTCATAATTATCCCTTTCTAATGATGAAACAGCTTACACCTTCCATCTTGAACCAATATGGTCAGCCCCTTTACTTTTAACCGCCTAATACTTAATAGATTGTTTTCAATTCAAATTCCCGTGATAATTCGTATGCTTCCATTTACGATTAGCCTTACATTACCCATCTTTGTGACGGCCATGCTGAAGAGTGGAGACGTTGCCTAGCTTCATTGAATCATTGAGCTTATCATAAAAAACAAAGTATTACTTCTTCCCACACGCATGATTACTCCATCTCGAGTAAAAATACCAAATATCTTCTTTGTCAGCTTTTTTGGTTCCCACTGAAAACTCTATTATGATTTTCTCGAAGCCTATTTGTCCTCTTCCTTGTCCTTTACATCTATGGCTTCCACGTCTGCGTGTTCTTCCACCAAGTTCTTACACCAAATTGATATCCATGAGTTTGGCCAGTCGCTACAGAATTTTGGGACGTATATTCAGGTCTCATCTTAGCTTGAGAGTTTGGCTATAAATGTGTATTTGTTGAAGTTAATTTTTTAGAAGTTATTAACATTCTTTTTTCGTCTTCTCATTTAATTCTCTATAAGGAAAATTCTTTGCTCACTGATATATATGCGTTAATCCACTAGAAATGAGAGGTGCAATAGAAACATATTTATCAAGAAAGGAATCAATATGCAGACAGTTTGGCATCGCTTGCTTGGCTATCCAGCCCAGGATTGCATATTTTTCGGGAGCTGCCGAGAGTCAGGAGTTTTTAGCCTGTGACATGCAAGGAGAATCATATCGTCAAAGTGGTGTTTTGTTTTTTTTTGTCTGTTTTTTTGGATCTTTTCCTTGTGAAAAAAATGATCTCCGTGAGTTACTTCAAAGCATGTTCTTTTTCAACTCTTAAACGGCATCGCTTGCTTGGCTATCCAGCCCAGGATTGCATATTTTTCGGGAGCTGCCGAGAGTCACTCAAGAGTTTCTAGCTTGTGACATGCAAGGAGAATCGTATCGTCAAACACTACGATAGTGGTGTTTTGTTTTCTTTTGTCTGTTTTTTTGGATCTTTTCCTTGTGAAAAAAATGATCTCCGTGAGTTACTTCAAAGCATGGTCTTTTTCAACTCTTAAACTCATACCTTGTTCATGTTGGTTTATGCCTTACAGACAATCAGTTGGTTGTTGTTTAATGATAAAATATTTAAAGATATTTTTTATCATATACATATTTAAATGTATACAATAAAGTCTATGAAATAATAATACATTAAAAAATTATGATTAGATTATAATTATGAGATTCATATTATATTTATGTATTATACTTAAATTGTTCTTAGTCATTGTTCTACTAAGACTAAAAATGAATAAAATGTGAAAAGACCAGCTCATATTATGTTTTTTTCTTATAAAAGAAGTCGTCGATCGCGCAAGTTAAAATGTGGAAATATTTAAACAAGCGTATGAGTACTTGTTAAATAATAAATTAACTGAACTGACCTTTTATGAAAAATTTATTTCAAATATTACTTGTATATTCATAGAATATCTCATTGCGATGACTGTATGGTGATCATTTCACTTGAGATTTAAATTATCTTGTCTAGAGATTGGGTGTTTTGGTGCTTGTTCTAGTCAAAGACAGATCAATCTAATTATTGGATGTAACATAAAATATATGAAATTATTCAAGATAGTTTAGTCTAATCATTGGATGTAACATAAAATATATGAAATTATTTGAATAATCAAGATAAGATCCATTACCTTAAAGTAATTAGGGAGAATGTTTAATTATTCTCAATTAATATGTATTCAAAAAATCTTTGACAAAAGTAGAATGGCATTTTGTAGATAGTCTACAAATGTTATTAAATGAGTCAATAGCTAATGGCAGAGAACTAATATGATTGAACTTAAAATATAATAGATATTACTTTTATGCTTTATGTCTAATTGGAACATCATATGATCAAAATATTGAATTATACGAAAAAATCATGCACAGAAAGATTAATCAAAACTACTATGACATTTCTAAATATTTGAGCGATTATGATATATTGATAAACGTCAATCTTGATCTATGAATATAAATTATTTAATTAGAGAATTTAAAATGAATTAAAGGAGTTTAATTTGTCTAATCCTAGATATAATTTATGGTAATAATTTTTATCCATTGCTAACATATTTGAGAACCTAATGGGTCACATTTAAAAAATGAGTTGAAGGTAGCAAAGATATTTTAATCAAGTTAAATTTGATTATAAAGTTTAAGAAACTTGATAATTAATTATGAGATATTTAATAAATAAAAATCTATATGAGATATCTGATTTTATTTGGACACAACTAGTATTTAATTAGAATTATTTGTAATTATAATTAAATTTTAATTGAAATTATAATTAAATTTTAATTAAATTACTAAAATGTCCAAAACTTGTTATAAATAAATTCAAGTCCTAATGCAACTAACACTCCTTACTTAACCCTCTTTGCAGCAATTGCAGAGTTTTCTCAACTTGTTATGTAGATATTGTTAGAAGCCAAACATTTATGTAACTACAGTCGTTAAAATGAGTAAATTTTAAAAACAATTTGAGGGATATGACAAGAATTTGATCAAATTTCGAAATAAGGTACGAATTAAGATTCATATTTTATCATAATTTATGCGTTAATCATTTTACAAAATCTTAGTGAATTTGGCTTTTTTGAGAATTCAAATAAGAAAAATATTATAATTATTTTGTCGTACGTGAGGAGGGTGTTTGGAACAATAGGAATTGAATTCAATGTTATGTTTGGAAACCAAAAAAACAAAAGAATTGAATTTAATTCTTTGATTGAAGCCAAATAACTTGGGAATTCAATTCTTGTGAAAAATCACAAGAATTGAATTTTCATTCTCATTTTAACCCTACTTTTTTATTGTTGAAAGTAACTTCCCATAATACCCTCATATCTCTTCTTCAATGCAGCTCTCACATCTCTTCTTCAAGACGTACTGATCATATCGAACATATACGAGTGACTAACATGTTTTGTTTTTGTTATTCATTTTCAAGAACATGATATGGGAACCACATAACTTTTAAAATGAAGCTAGAAAATCTTTAATTTATTTGTTTTTATAACGTATAGTAGGTGGTTTCAAAATGTCTTACTAATCTACGTATTGTAAGAGAATAATTACTGAACATCGTGTGACTTGTATTTAAGGATGTTAATTTTGTCTCAGCTCGGCCTGATTTTAGCCTAGGTTGATCAAATTACAGGTTAAAGTGGTCAACTTGATCGCTGGCCTATGACTTAACCGTTATTTTAAAAATGACATCATTTTTTGACATTAAAAAAAGATGTTATTTTTGACATTTCTTCAATTTCATTATTACTTATAATGAAATTGATGCTTTTAAGTGTGAATATTGATTATTTAATAAGGTTATCTTTTAGTGAAAGGTAAAAAAGTTATATGAAATAGTTGAATTCATTTTGATTATGTTCCAAACTGTGTAATTGAATTCAATTATAATATTACTGAGTTTGTTCTCAATTTCATTAATGTTATTGAATTCAATTCTAAGATTTCTAAATAGCCCGTGATTGTTCTCAATTTCATTAATGTTATTGAATTCAATTCTAAGATTTCTAAATAGCCCGTGAGATTTTCGACCTAGTTTTCCAACAATGCATGCACTTTGTGGCTCATCAACACTTAAAGTCAGCCTCGCCCTAGGTAAGGACGGATAAGGACCTGCCCAGGCCTATCTTTAATAGTGGCCTTTCAATCTTATTTATTCAGTTCCATAATTTCATTTATTTGAATAGTATACAGAATTTTTTACATCTTTCTTGCCCTGGGACACTCAATCTCTTTCAAACATTTTTGGCATCTTTTGTTGTAGGCCCACTCTCAATCTCTTCAACATTAATTCTACCAATCTCGTTTAATGTTGCTTTTACATCTCATTTAATTTCTGACTTTTTTGCGGCTTCTACGTCCAAAGTTAACATTAACTTTCAAAATTACTGTTAACTTCTTGTGATTATGAATTCTTTCGAAGTATTTGGGTATTTTTTAATAAATTAATAGTAAAAGATTTTCACAATTATGATTTTTTAATTCTAAGTTATAATTTAAAAGTAAAATCCCTAACTTTTTTTAATGTATTTTTAGCTTAGTAAATATTTGAACATATGAGAGATAATTCATTGCAACACTTGTAATTATCTACGTACAACTCTTTTTTTTAGTGCAATAAATCTCTAAATTTATTATATATAAAATTGAACTTTATTTAATTTACATTTTAGCACTCTCTAGGTCCTTGAATAAATTACACTAAAAGAATAACTCACTTCAACAGATATAATTAAATAAATTAGATATTTACTTTGTTATTTTAGCTATTGTACTCTAAAAAATATTATTTATTTGCATATTATTATTTAAGTGTTAAAAAATTTATCCTTTTATTTTATTTATATTTATATAAACTAACATAATATTAATTTTCTTAAAATTTTAATAAAATATAATAAAAATTATTTGTATGTGTGGATTTATAAATTGAGTCACTTATTTATGGATATTAAATTTTAATAATAAATATATTTTTTAAATTTTACATATTTATATAGGGATGACAATGAGGTCACCCCGTAAATTTTTAAAAAATATATAACATTATATTTTTTAATTGAAATTAGGCCTAGGCTATTCAGGTCCAGGTCTGCCAAATGCCCAATTCTTCAAAACAAAACAATATCGTTTTACTTTGAATAATTAGGTCCCGAATCAATATAAGCTTAGACCTGGCCTATGAGCCGACATATTAAAAACAACTAAATTTAAACCCATGAGCTAGCCATTGCAATCCCTATATTTATATATTGTTGATTTAATGAGTTTTTTTTTTAACCTCACTCAAGACTTATAAAACGTTAAAAATGACCCTGCTTAAAAGTGGTCGTGCCTTTGGACTAGGTGATAGAGCACATAACATAATCAAACGAACCTTAAGATCATTTCCATAACATCTCCTTTTATCTTCAGCATTAGCTTCCATCTTATTAACAATAGTAAGAGTCTAAGAAAAATATTCATCAACATATTCTCCATATCCTGCAGATATGAAGTTTTTCTTGCTTCTTTCGTAATGTTTGCAAGAAAGCACGCTTAACTAGTGTTGTGCCTTGATATTTCTGCTTTATAAATTCCCGCATGTTCTTTGATGTGTTCTTGTTAATGACTGCGTCCGTAATGTTACGATCCAGTGCTCGAAATAGATAATTATTGGCTTTTAAATCCTTTTGACTTATGATCTTTTTGTACAATGATCATAATGACATAAAACAAGCTCTCTATCGCCATAACCTTTACCTTGTCCAATGAACCCTTAATGGCTTTGTAGCCTTACAAAGCAAAATAATATGCAAGAAAGAAGTAGTTCACCCCTTACACAAGGAGACAGAATCAAAACTTCTAAGGATCCCATTAGAACCGAGTTTTATTAACTGAAATTTGACTGATTCCTAACAAAAGTTTGTATTTTTTTCACACTTATTGAACATTTGAATATTGATAAGTTGGTTTTAATTGTTCAACATATGGTATATGATTGGTCATTTCAATTATCTTAATGCTTTTGAGACATACTTTTATACTTTACATTTAACGACCAAAATTATTGACAAAAATGTATCATTTTACCAAATCATGTTTCATACAGGGATAAACAAATGTGACGTACCAAATTTCTTTTCAGTGTATAAATCATTAGACTTGAAAAAAACAAAGAAATTGAAAGAAGATTAATTTACTATGACCATAATGTCATCATTCTATTATGTGGATAATTTTAACGTCGAACTTAGTCTCATACTCATCCATTTAAGGAAATTAAAGTTTTTTTTAAATAACTTGATAATGTGTCACATTTTTTTTGTGATTACGTATTTATATTAGATTTTTACTAGAGTAATACTGCTTGCATAAAATACCACATAATTATATCCATTTTACATTATCACAACAAGTGGCATATATTAAAATTAAAAAAATAAAGAAAATATTTTTAAAATTTTGTTAAATAATTAAGAAGCAATAAATCTAATGAAACTTCAATTAGTTTGTAGGTATTATCAATCACATTTGTATCTTTCTCCTCCACCACATGTCCAGTGATGTAGAATGAGACCTCATTACATGATATTCTATTCAATGTCAATAATATTAATGACGGAATAAATAGGAAACTATATTTGAAATTATAAGACATATTGATTCTAAAATAATTCAACACATTCAATTGTTCAAGTAAAAGCTATACAATAATGCTCAACTTTTTAAATTCGACAGCTCTATTTATGATTTATTATTCATGAAGGTTGATATGATACTTCCTAATTTTGATCATTAATAGTTTAGCATAATTAGTTTAGTAGGATTCAATTTTAATGCAGTCGTTTACAATGGTAAAAATAGATACGTGTTTTAGATCAATAAGA
>JAOSBO010209100.1:0-16657 GCA_027563915.1 Erythroxylum rotundifolium | reverse complement strand
AAATCATGACAATTTACTGACAAATTGCGAATTGAAAGAACTATGTATGAGGAACCAATTTAAGCACAAAAATCATCCACTAGGAGTCAACAAATGCAATAGCAGCTATGAAAATGTAGCCAATTTTATAATATAAACTTGGCTCAATCACTAATGTAGTAGCAGATGCCCTGAGTAGGAAGTCCACTATGGCACATGTGGAGATAGTGTACCTTCCTTAGTTAAAGGAATTAGCCAAACTTCAGGTGACATTGAGACAAGCTAAATTTGGGTGTATATTGGCTAACTTTAGAGTGAGACCAGTATTGAATGAGAAGATTAAGGAATTGCAGGCACAGGATAGTTACTTGAGCAAGCTCAGAGAAGAGATTAAAAGTGGCAAACCTTTTGAAATAGGAGTAAGGGAAGATGGATTGATGGTGGTAGCGAATAGACTATGTATTCCTACTCGGCAAGAACTGAAAGATGAAATTCTTGATGAGGCGTATAAGGCTCCCTATGTAATGCACCCGGGGAGTACAAGAATGTATGGAGATTTGAAGGAGTATTTCTGGTGGAAAGGAATGAAGAAGGATGTGGCACAGTATGCTAAGAGATGCTTAGTGTGTCAGCAAGTTAAGGCTGAGCACTAAGCGCCTTCAGGCAAGCTTTAGCCTTTATCTATTCTGGAATGAAAGTGGGAGAAGATTACTATAGATTTTTTGATGGGGTTGCCCAGGACTAGTAGGAAATATGATGCAATACGAGTGATAGTAGATAGGTTGACCAAGTCAGCACTTTTCTTGCCAATCAAGCAAACAAATTCTTTTAATGCTTTGGCCAAGAAATATGTGGATAAAATAATCAAGCTTTATGGGATTCCAAGTTCCATAGTTTTGGATAGAGATTCCAGGTTCACCTCTAGATTCTGGGAAAGCTTACAGGAGGCTTTGGAAACTAAGCTGCACTTTAGTACAGCTTTCCATCCCTAGACTGATGGACAATCGGAGAGGACAATACAGATTCTAGAGGCAATGTTGAGAGCTTGTGTTATGGATTTCAAGGGCTTATGGGATGATCATTTGCCTTTAATTGAGTTTGCTTACAATAATTCCTATCATTCAGGAATTCAAATGGAACCTTATGAAGCTTTGTATGGTAGGAAGTGCAAAACTCCTATTTGTTGGGATGAGGAAGCTAAAGGAGACTTGAAGGACCTGAGTTAGTACAGGTTGCAGTTGACAAGATTAAATTGGTGAAACAGAGACTTAAAGTAGGTTAAAATAGAATGAAGAGCTATACGGATACAAGTAGAAAAGAGATGGAATTTGAAGTTGGAGACAAGGTATTTCTTAGAGCTTCTTTATAGAAAGGGGTGTTGAGGTTTGGTAAGAAGGGCAGCTTAGTCTGAGATATATAGGCCCTTATGAAATCATTGAGAGAATTGGGCCTTTAGCCTACAAATTAGCCTTGCCACCGGAATTGTCTAAGATTCACAATGTCTTCCATGTATCGATATTGAGAAGGTATCGATCCGATCCTTCACACATAGTTCAACCATCGAAGGTTCAATTGAGGGAAGATTTGACCTATGAGGAGCAACCAGTGGAGATCTTAGATTCGAAGGAAAAAGTTTTGAGGAACAAGGTTGTAAAATTGGTCAAAGTCCTGTGGAGAAACCATTTGATAAAGGAGGCAACAAGCGAGCCACTAGAGGCTATGAAGGAGAAGTACCCACAGCTTTTCAATGACTCAGGCAATAATTTCGAGGGTGAAATTCTTTTAAGACGGGAGAAATGTTGGGCCCCGAATAATTTTTATTTTAGTAAGCTTGAATTAAATGAATTTTGTGTTCTTGATAGGTAAATCATTTTTAATTGGAGTTTAACTATTATGTCAAGTCTAGGAGGATTTATTTCATAGAGGGATGGAAAATTGAAGTATTAAATGGAAGAATTGAGATTAAGTTAGAGTATAGTTGGTGTAAGTTAAATTGAAGAATTAAGAATGCATAAGGGTAATTTGGGAAGATTTCCTAAGGTTAAAGGCATTAAGGCATTAAAGGAAGGGTAAGGTGCACTTCTCTCACCCATTAAGGGTAGAATGGGAAGAGGAAAAGATTTTCTAGTAAATAAGAAGATAAAAAATGAGAATGAAGGGAAGAAGGAGAGAAAATCAAAAAGGAAGAGAGAGAAAGAAGAATAGAGGTTTCGGTGAAGTTAAGAAAAATAGAACTTTGAACTAGGTCACGAATTTTCCTATTCTTAAATAGAGAATTTGAGGTTACTCAAGAGGGGAAAAAGAAAGAGGAAGGGAAGAGCTTTCTGTAAAGTCAAAAATTTCACTAGTTGGTAAAGATTCAAGGTAAGTCGGGCTTTAATCTCTTGGAGATTTGGAGGGGTTTTTGTTCAAAGAACTTAGGAAATGTATGGGTTTAAGTATTCTAGGGTCAATTTCATGTTTTTGGTTCTACGAGTGCTCAAATTGAATTTCTTATTGAATAAGAACTTGGTTTGTTATAGGAAACCAAGCAAGCCCGATCCAAGACGAAGAAGATAGACAATATTGAACTTGGATTATCAAGCATCTTAGGTGGGTAATGTATTTATAGTTATTGTGTGATTTGGGCAAATTCTTGCCTATATGTGTGCATGTACAATTTACGTGATAGAGACTAGGCGATTATTGAAAATGCATGCGATTTATGAAGTTATGCCATTGAATAGGTCATGGCATTTTGTTTGAATGAAAAGATAAACAAGCATAAAAGTTTAAGCATATGATTAAATGAATATGTGCTTTTTTATGGACAAGAGTGGAACCATTCTGTTCGTCACGTACACGTTGACAAGAGCCTTCTCTCGGCTTCCTACTTGTGGCATATGAGCTCCAAAGAAGGACTCATTCTGTTCATGATGTAAACTTCGGTTTCTCCATTCTGATTCCATGGAACTCTCGAGCCAATTATTTGTGCATTGCATCTTTAAATTATCAAGTATGATGCATTTGGAGGTTATGTGTTCTTCATTAATATGCTTATTTGAGAATATTTGAATTGCTTAGTACCTATACATATATATGCTTGAATTTGTGCTAATTGCTGATGGCTATAAATATATTAGCCACTGAGCTGTGTAGCTCAACCCCATTTCTTCCCTCCTTAGGTGCAAACTAAGACGACAGTGATCGTTGCAAGGCATCGAAAACTCCATGATAGTTAGAGACTTTTGTATTGAGTTAGTGATTTGGATAGCTTTTTCAGCATGTCAACATTGAGCACCTTTTGTATTTTATTTTAAGTTGATGTGTATGTTGAAATGTAAAAAACTCCTACTGTGTTGAAAATGAGAAAATGGAATTGAATTCCTTTCTATGTATGATTATGTTATTTTAAAGTTGGGAAAATAAAATGTATATGTGCATAATCTTATTCGTTGAATTGACAAAGGTTGTTATTCTTAGAGTAGCATGTTAGAATTGGAGAGATTGTGTTCTGAACTCAAAGGAAAATACAGATGAAAGGAATTGTCTGTGATGATGTCACATCATAGACGCAAAGGAAAATATAGAGGAAGAGTATCATCTGTGATGACGTCAGAACATAGACGATAAGCAAAGACAGACAATAGCGAAGATAGACAATAGGAAACACAGATGAAAGGAATCGTCTGTGATGATGACGTCAGAACATAAACAATAAACAAAGACAGACGAAAGGAAACACAGACGAAAGGACTCGTCTGTGATGACGTCAGAACATAGATGACAAGCAAAGATAGACTATAGGCGAAGACAAACGATAGGAAACACAGACAAAAGGAATCGTCTGTGATGACGTCAGAACATAGACGCAAAGGAAGACAGACGATAGAATGACAGACGATAGAAGGACAGATGATAAAAAGTCAAAGACATATGATAAAACACAGATGATAAGAGGTCAAAGACAGTTGATAAAAAGTCGAAGACAGACGATAAAATACAGAGGATAGGAACTCAAAGACAAACGATAAAAAGGTCAAAGAAAGACTATAAAACACGGTCAAAAGGAAAGACAGACAGACTAAAGACAGATGATAGAGATCAAACATAGGCGATAGAAAGTCAAACACAGACAATAAGTAGAACATAGAAGAAGAAGTTAAGAAGTCATGTCATTTGTTTCAAAATATGTACATATGCAATTTATGGACTCACCAACGCTAATCTTGGACATACTTAGTTTTGAATGCAAAGGTTGTGTAAAATGTTTGCATATCCAAATGAGATAGTCGGGTTTCAGAAATGGGGTCCGATATAGGTGCACTTTCCTAGACAATCTATAGAGTAAAGGAATCGATATACATATAATAATTATATGAGTACATCAAGTTTTCGGTTGCACTAGAGAGTATTAGGATATCAGTAACACTTAATTTCTACTAGTCTAACCAATGTTTTTCTTTGTAAATTATTTCTTTTTGTGTTTTGTTTATTTATTTATTCTTACAGCTCTTTATCTTAATTTTGTGTTTGTGAATTATTTTTAGAATTTGGCTATCTATTATTATAGCTACCAAAAACAATGGAAAGATGGAGAGGACAATTTTCTCCTGGGATTATAATATGAAATTTCTTATTGGAGGCATATAATGAGAGGTATGACAACACATATTTGGAAGCTCAATTGGTATTCATAATATGCTATGACATTTGTGGTGGTGATCACCCTAAAATAATGAATTCTAAGCTCTAAGCTACATATGGGGGAATCTAATTTGTATGGGGAAATAGCCTCAAAACATCCCCTATAGTTATATAATTTAAAGTCAAGAAAATATCTTGACTTTGCATGGAATAATTAAGTTTCACATAGATTTCTAAAAGAAAAGCAATAAAAGGAGGATCAACATCTTAAGGAACTCCTATGAAAAGCCATTGCTATAGCTAAGGCTACTAGTTATGAAAATGAATAGTTATTCATCACTTTCCACAACACAACTTTTGACTGATCAACTTCTAGAGCTTATTTTTTAAGAGTAGCTAAGTTTTTTTATCTAGATACATTAAGTCAAATACGAGGGAACAAATAAATAAAACAAATTTTAGGAATGGAGAGGAGATAGAGGTTGAAGAAAAGAGGAAGCTACTGGTCAAAATGAGAAGAAATTTAAAAAATAGGAAGATGAAAAGGAGGACCCAAATAAGGAGGCTATTAAGGAATTATCAACAGTTAAGTACAAAGAGTTGTCACTTCATACACAAAAAATTGTCAGAGTCAATTGAAAATCTAAGGGTTTTATTATTCCTTATTATATTGAAATTTTGTTACTAAAAATGGCATTAGCATATTTACTTGAATTTATTAATTTAATATTATAAATACTTATTATATTGTGGTATGTAACCAACTTTTAGGATAATGAACCCTTAATTGAGAAGGTAGGAGGAATCAAGCTATTGATTGGAGATCCAAGCTAAGTTGAAGTGGGAACACCAAGCTAATAATATTAAACAAAAACTTCTTAGGAGGCAACCTAAGTTTTATTGGTAATTTTGTTCTATTAAGTTTGCATCCTAAGTTTTTGAGTTTTGATTTCTAACGTTTAATTTATATCTATATTAATTTTATGGCTTAATATAAAATTTTTACTTTGTTTAAGGTTATATAGGTGTTATTTTTCATCTTTTATGCATTGGGTCTATTATTTATTCTCAAATTTGAAGACATATGGAAATTTGACCAAGTATAGTAATATGCCTGTATTAATGGTGTTTTTCCTCTACACTCAGATGTAAAACAGAAACATGACTACGTACCATTTAAAAAGATTATGGAAAAGTTATAAAACATATATGGGAACTAACACACCTATGTTGGTGATCTTATTGCTAAAAAATCACTATAAGTGACCTAGACCCTTGCTAATGCACTTATATTGCCAAAAAATGTAAGTTATTTAAGAAACAAAAAGATACATAACAACTAACATGCCAATATTGGTGAATGTGTAGATTTTTAACCTCAGTTCCTTTATTTGTAGAAACATCAATGCCTATGTTAATGGTTATATAGATTTTTAGGTATTTAAATTTTATGTCAACATAATCATATTAGGTCCCTACATGCCTATGTAATTTTCCATCCTGTTCCTTTTTTAGGGAACATGGTCTAGATATACGCTCATGTTCAACTTATCATGAAATATTTTGTCCAACATTCCCATATTTAGCTGAACACATTTGTACTAAAACCAAACGTGCCCATGCTATTTAAAATTAACCTAAAATCAAACAATATGGAGTTGATACACACCCATGTTGCCACTTGTATTGCATTATATTTATTTAAAATCATATGACAACAACCTAAAAACCTATATTTCACTTTCTCACCTATTCCTTCCCTCTAGACGATACTCTCCCACTCTTTTCATATGTATAACTTAAACTTATTTTTCTTGAAGATTCAAAAATTTAAGGTATGTTTTATACATTATTTATATTATTTTCAAGTTTTTGAATAATGTTTTGGGGAAATATGTGCCACAATCACTATTATAGGATTTTTAGAGTTGTTTTGGGTTACCTATATGACCAGAAGAGATTTTAGGGGCTAATTAAATTTCTTTAGGCAATTCAACATTTTGAATTTGAAGTTTCTTGAGATTTTTAAAGTTGTTTTTGTATAAATTCACGTGAAATTAATTCCCTACAGATTGTTGAATGTTTTCATTATGAATTCAATTGTGCAATTATTTATTTGTTTCATGAATTGCATTTTTATGGGCTTTTTTTATTAATTTATTTAAGGCAATTTTATTTTTACTAGGTTTTTTAGATTAATTAGAGTGTTTATGTAAATTAATTGCAATTTATGTAATTAATTGATATGAAGGATTAAGGTGTTTTATTTTTCATGATTTATTTCACATAGATTATTCCCTTCTTGTTTCTTTATTTTTATATTTCAAGGAATAATGATGAAGAGAGAAAATATAACACACAAAAATTAGTGATAATGAAGTTCCAAGGAAGAGGTAAAAGGGTAAGAGCAAATCCCAACAACCACCTAAATAGTTGAAGCTAGCATAACAACCACTAGTAATACATCCCATGCAAAGTTTCATAATGTCGACTTATATTGCTAGATAAGAGAGATTTACATCTAAGCTATACAATGAGTGTAGATGCATTGACTATTTAATGCTTGATCATATCTAGATTACTCAGAAAGTCTGAGACTAGATTAGTGTTGTTATTTAGAATTACTTCTTTGTGATTGAGGAATTGATAGTTGTGATTTGCATTGTGTTTTAGGGTTTAATTTGTTAAGTAACAAGTATTAAATTGAGTGTAGAGTGTGTGTTCATGTGTTAATTGTGTTAGTTTAGGTGTTTAACTGTTTTTATGGGTTAGCATGAGTCTTTGAGCTTAAATGTTATATATTTGAGGTACCTTGATGAGTTTGTTAGTAGTTTAGGGTAAACTTAAAGAACAGAGAAGATTCAAAAAGTTTCGGGCCAAAGACATAGCCAACAATCGTGGCACAACAAGCCACGATCGTGACAGAGAGGAGTGAGCTAGCAGTAACCAGGTCACGATTGTGCACATCAGGCACGGTCTTGACATAAAGGTTTAAGCACTGGCCACGATCATTGCACTAACAGAAAAACTTGAGTTTCACTAGATTTTTTGGACTGTTTTGACCTCGACTTAAACATAAAGCCTCCAAAGTATAAATAGAACATTACAAGACTGAAGGAGGAGCCTAGATAGTTGCCCAAGAGAGCCCCCATATCAGCCAATTCTGAGAGAAAACCTAAAGAGAAATCTATATATTGAGGAAGAGAAACAAGGAGATAAAGCTTGACGCGATGTACTTTCCAGAACAAGTGGTTTTCGCAGTTGCTACGTCCACGATCCATTCTGACAGACGTTTCCATGTTTATTTCAATTTTATGCATATATGAAATTGGGATATTTATTAAAATTATTGTTGTTGAGTGTTGATTATTGTCTATACTCACCTTCGAGTTTTTAATTCTTGAGATTAATAAAGTTTAATTGATTACGTTTTTATTGATTTAATTGTGATTCAATTTCTGCTCTTCATAATTCAACAATAGACTAAGAGAGTAGGCCGAGTGAAAAAATTTTGGGGTAACGAGAGTTAGGTGAATTGATAGCTAAAGAATTCAATCAAACCGGTAGAATCGTGTAACAAGAGATTAGGCGTAAGTTCCCCGTAGGTTAATAGATAACTTAGAACTAATTTAGGTTTTGGGCCAATTGCAAATCGAGAGATCACAATTCCATAATTTAAATTAGGGATCATCAATAAAGGTTAAGAATTATAGCTCGAAAGCGAGTAATTCACCCTAGGACAGTTTACACCTATTAAGTCGAGAATTACATAATTGATTAGGTTTTAGTTAATTTCGAATTAAATCTCCCTTTCTCTCACTTAGTGATTTCTAGGTTGATTTTCGATCATTTCTGTGGTTTGCTATTTTGTTGAACTTTATGCATTTTAATTCTTGAAATTAATTATTTGATTGATTTATTTATGAATTAGTTATTTGTTTAGATTTAGTGTGAAAGTTAGTGCGACCTTTGATATTAGGACTAGATTCCCCTCTTAGCGGGATCAAAACCTTAGGTACTACGCGAACAACCCGTGCGCTTGCACAATTTGCCAAGGTTAATAAATATTAAAACTTAGTGTACGTAACCTTGTGATGAAGCAAAAGAGTTGATAGAGGAGATTGCGAGCAACAGTTGTTTATGGACAAATGAGCAAGGCAGGCAACCTAACACTTTTAAATAGCAAAAGAGAATCATTATTGTCGATCAGATGATGAAGATGCAAGCTAAGATCGAAAATTTAACATGACAGGTTAGCAATATGAAGGCGTCGTCATCAGCCCAGGTTAAAGCCGTGTAAGTGAAGTGTGAGCTTTGTGGTCAGTTAGACTATGAAACTGTAGACTGCTACTTGATGATAGAGGATAACCATGAGCAAGTAAATTACATGGGAGTGCAATTTCAATGAGGAGGGGGTAATAATTCCTACTCCAACATATACAACCTTGAGTGGAAGAATCACCCTAACTTCTTCTGGTCAAACAACAATGGAGGGCAACTCAGGCCTCAAAGGCAATAGAGCTTTCAGCCGGATAAAGCAAGCTCGATGGAGTCAAAGTTGGACAAGATTTTGGATAAGATGGGAGGCATGGAGGAGGCATATAAGAGGCTCGAGATTAAGTTCGAGCAAGTCACCAAGACTCATACCTTGTTTATACACAATTTAGAAGTCCAAATGGACTAGTTAGTAGAAGTAATGTTGACTCGAAATGTTGGAACTCTTCTAAGCAACACTGAGTCTAATCCAAAGGAACATATCATGGTCATTACTCAGCCTCAGGATAGATAAGCCGCATAAGTGCAATAGAAGGAAAAAGAGAAAGGAGAAGGTAAAGAAGACCTTCCAAGTGAGCCCATGAGCAAGTTAGTCAAAGTAACCTGACGGGTATTTCCATACCAATTTCTTGCCCAACGGGAGTTATATGAGAAAAGGGAAGTGGAGAAGTTACAAGAAATTGAGCTAAAAACGATCGAGGAAGTGACAGAACAAATAGAGATGAAGCTACAATTACAAAAGTCCATCACGAAGGAAGATAAGGTGCAACCATTAGAAGACGACCCCAACATAGCAAAGAAGAAAGAGGACCCAGGGGACTTTCTCATCTCATGTAGTATTAATAGGATAATTATATATTGGGCATTCTTATATTTAGGCGTAAGCATAAATATGATTCCCTACACCTTCAGTTTGAAATTTGGGTTGAGAGAGTTGGTTCCCACCAAGTTTTTGGTCAAGACAGCTGATAGAACATCACTTAAACCACTTGGAATTACATAGGATGTGTCGGTAAAGGTGGGTAAATTTACCTTTCCCAAAGACTTTTATATTTTGGACGTCAGCTAAGATGAGGACATCCCGATAATTCTCGGACATCAATTATTGATGTTGATGGGGGCGAATTAACTCTGCGAATAGGGAAGAAGAAATTAACCTTCAAGGTGACTATCTGGGAGTACAGAGCTCCTTCACCTCCAGTGGATCTCAAAGAACCTAAACCTCAAGGAGAATGAGAGGACATTGAGGATCCTAGAAATGCTTTTCGAAAGAAGTATTATGGTAACTATAGTATGGTAGCTAAGGTACAGACTCTACGATTAATGGTGAGGATACCATCAAACCATTCATTCCAACTACCTTGAGCTTAAAAGGAGTGTTGAGCTACCGACATTAAAAGAAGTGCTGTGTAGGAGGCAACCTATGGAAAAAATTAGTTTCGTTGTTTAATTTTTGTTAGAACAATTGAATTCTGTACTTAGGTTTTGTTTATTGTTTTGAATAAAATCGAGAAAAGGATAGGTTTTCGGAATTATGGGGATAATTGTGCAAGTATGGGAAGAGAGGTGAAAAAGGCCAATAAAAGAATCAAGTAGTGAAAGTGAAAAAATTGGAAAAAGAACAAAAGAAGGAAATTAGGAGCGATAATATGTGGCCAGGAAAAGGAGGGCGCAGAAATTTTAAAAACATTTTTACCTTTTAACCCTTTTTAACACCTATATATTTAGTTCTAACTTCATTTTCACTTTCACTTTCATTTTCACTTTATCTCTCTAGAATTCAAGTATCCAAACACTCTCACTTCTCACTAACAATTTTGACCTTTTGAATTTTTTTCTAGATTCGACCCAATCATGCCACGTATTAAGCAAACTGCCTAACAAGATCCATAGGGATGATAACAAGTTGCAGGACGGGGGAGAAGGAATCAAACAGTGAACTTTGGAGCATCATTTCCCATCTATACCGAGGAAAAAGGTACTCGTTTTTTATCCCTTCATGTTAAACAAGTTGTAGTGCCTAAACACTTTGATTTTGATAAAGTAGATAGGTTAGAATTATGTGAGCGAGTGAAAAACCTAACTGAGAGGACACAATCACTATAAGAAAACCATATATTAGCGGTAAAAATTTACTGACGGAAAGAAAACTGTAGATAATTACTAACAGAAAAACACTATCCGATGGTAAATGTGTCATGAAAGTTTTCATTTTGTGATGGACACAATTTACGTCTCTAAAGGTGGAGGGAAGTATTTTACACAAAATTTCTATCAAAATATAGCGACAACTAACACATTTATGTCGGTAAAAATTAAGGAAATGCTTCCCGCAATTAAATAGCTTCAAAAATTTGCCAACGGAAGTTGTTCCGTCAGTGAAATATGTTTTGTTTAATAATCACCGTTGGTTGTTTTCCGAAGGAATAAAATTCTTCGTTAATGAATAATCTCATTTATTTACGGATGACTTAATCCGTTGTAAAATAAGGTAGCAAGTTTGAATACCGATGGAAAATATGTTTTGTCAGTAAATCACGAGTTGTTCATAAATAAAATGATGTCGCTTGGTTTTAAACCAAACAACATCGTTCTATTTATCATCTTAACCCAACCCCCTCCACTCTGGTATTTTTTCTTCTCTCCTCCCTCCCTCAACTACCACCGTTGGTTTTTGGGCGATTTTGGTTGCTTCCACCATTGGTCTCTATTTGTTTGTTGGCCCATTGTGCAACATGTTTCAGGTAAGCTCTCTATTGTATGTCATTGTCTCAAAAAATTGAAGCTTTTATATGGTTATGTATATGTAAACCGTGTGTGTTGGGTGGTTGGTTTTCGTGTGATGATTGTTAATGGTGTATGCATTTTTGTGTCATCATTGGTTTAATTGTTGTTGGTAAATAATGGATAAATGCATTTGTTTTGTGATTAGTTAGAGGTGTAATATATTGCCTATGAGTTGTTCGATTAAATGTTCCTTAAATGTGAGTGCTAACAGAAAAAGAGAATCTCATATAAGGTTTAAAGTATGTAATTCCTAAAAGAAATAAGAAATTATTTTTCCTCAATTTAACTAAAAAAATGTTCACTAAAAATGTGATAAAATACGTTGGATATAACACTCAAGTATGCTTAAAATATGAAAGCCAAAAAATGTTGAATTTAAATGTAATAATATGATAATTCATAGAGTATTTGGAGAAGTTAAACTCTTATAAACTCTCATTAATAAGCAAAAAGAATGTGTAGACTATTATCCAATCAGGTATTACAATATATTAAACCATAAGAGTACCTCATTTTAAAAGGATTTTGAATCATATTAGGTAGTGAAGCATAACCAACTTGTATATCTTGATTCCAAGTGAAGTTAATTGCCAATTAGAAGGAGAAAAGGAGAAGAATAATATCTAACACAAAGTTGATTGTTTACTAGGTTCTTAAATTAAATAAAGGATAACATAATAATTTATTAAAAGATTAATAACAAGAATTTTACTATACATAAAAGTTTATTGTCAAGGCTTTTTCTAAAAGATTTAGGGTTGAGTTGCTCAAGGAAAAGAGGGAAAATTTTCGAGTATCGGGGAACTTGGGTTTGACATTAAGAAAAAGGAAAAAAAACACTTTAAATGCTAACCTAGAATGAAAGTGGGGAATTTTTTGGAATTGGTAAAAGTGAAAGATAAATAAATCAAAGAACCAATGAAAGGGAAGGAGGGTAAGATAAAGAAAAGACAAAGAAGAAATGAAAAAGGGATAGGCTAAAAGAAAGTGGAAGGTTCGATGGGAAAAGTGTAGCAGACGAAAGGGAAAAATGGGGGATAGGAAGCTAATAAGAGGCTAGAGGCTCCAAAAGAGGTGGAAGTAAAAGAAGAAGATCCAAAATCTAGCATATAGATTATGAAGAGGTAGTAGAGGGATAGAATGGACCATTTCCTAAGTGAGGGTTGCAACACGTCCACCACACTTAAGTTGGACATTGGACTCGATGAAAATAGTAAGGGAGAATAATGGAAATAAAGAAAAAGGGAAAGGAAACAAAATAGAGTAACTGATACTTCCCTAACATAAATAGAGGAAGTATTTAGCTATTAGCATAAATAAATCAACACTAAAACCAACAATGATAGCTCATGGAAATATTTCTCATTTCTTAAATTAAATTAAATCAATCCATAAAAAATAACCATTAGGTTTTCCCTATCTAAACCTGAAAAAGGTATTTAGCAAGAAAACATGTTCAAAATAATAAAATATAATGTAAAAGATAGAGAAATAATAATGGAATTAAATCTAGAAGAACTTTCTAAATATAATGAAACAACTTAATCCACTAAGACAATGTGTCAATCTTAATTATCTAGTGAAAATAACTTAAAATTGATCAGTGAAGGGTTGGAGAAACCTTTTGATGACTAAACTTAGTTTATAAAGAAGGGAAATTTCTTTGAAGTTTTTTATCTAAAATAAACTAAATTCTCATTGAAGTTATAGCATATGCCTTAAATATATTTTAATCCACCTAGGAAATGATTATGGCTCAAACTATAGACTGGACCATGTTCCTTTATGAATAGTGGATTTCTTTATATTTTTACTTGGTTTTGCCTTTAGTTTTTGAATAATATCATCTTGATATCTAATTTTCCATAATTATTTAAAGAGATAACAAAAACTAAGTAAAAGAAGGTAATATGAAATAAAAATAAGCAAAATATTCAATAAAATATGTGCATAATTCATGCATGTTAGCTTTCTTGGTCGATGTTATATATAATCAATCTAGTAAGTGCTTCAACACAGATTAAGAAAGCTAAAGGATAAAATGTCTCCCTATCTCAAGCCTTTGGATCTACTAAAGGCAAAAATTGGTTCCTCATTTATTAAGATACTATAACATGTAGATTAAGTTCTAATCAGATTATGAATTATATAAGGAAACCAAATGTTGTTAGAGTATCAAACAAGAACCTCCAAGTAATGGATTCATATGCTTTATGTAAATCAATATTTATGGAACAACTATGAAGAGATTCCATGCTCGAATAATTCTTAGAGAGTTATCGAGCCAATAAAATATTATCACTTATGTTCCTTTATATGAAAGCAACTTAGCTAAGATTGATTATATGCTTTAAGATTGGTTTCAAGCTTATTGCTAGCATTTTTATATGAATTTGTAGATGAAATTGTAAGAAGATATAAGTTTAGAGTCTTGCAGTGAACTCGAGATGGAAAACTTAGGAATGAGGCATACAAAATTTTTATTCAACTCTCTATGAATTTTTTTCATTTGAAAAGAATTCCAGAATAGCTTTTAAAACTATATTTTTCAATCAGATTCAAAGAATTTTGGGAAAATCCCTCTAAGAAACATTGTTATTTATAGAGAGTAGTGAGTCTTTTAACGCAATGACAATATACTTGTCACAAGAACATCCCTCTAGGAAACATTGTTATTTATATCGTACAACTATTGCAATTGATTAAAGTAAAGGAAAATGATCTTTACGAGTAGAGACACTAAGTTTCTCATAATCGATACAAACTCTCTAACTAGCTATAAACTCCTAGTGGAGATTAACTTGTTGTTTTCTTGAGCATTACATTCATTCCATTAACTTATTGTTTTCTTAAGCATTACACTCATTCAAACTTTTTTACGTATAACTGCATTGGAATCACATATGACTAATCAAAAATAAGATAACATTATCTAAATATCTAACCATTTGAGAAAATCAACCTTTATAACTTCTTTCATATTAAGATTTACGCTTCCATTATTTTAAAATAATTTTCTTCTTCAAAATCATATGTATTGAAAATAAGGGTTGATGACTATAAGGGTAGCTATAGTATATCCCATAGTCTTTTTTCATATCTCAACATTTGACAATTTATCAAGATTAACATTGAACAATAAAGTATTCATAATAATAGCCAAAAATTTATTCTCCCCTAAAAAGCATAATATAAATAAGTGGGAAATGTTTTCAATATTAGAATAGAGGGTTGCAAGCTTTAAGGAGGTAAAAGTGTTTGACCTTTGCCTACATCTTCAAAGATTTTACATTTTAAATTCCATAGATTATACTTCTTTATTATGATGATTGATTATACTTACATCTTAAAGACAAGTTTCTAGATGTTGTCTTACAATTTCATATTCAAAGAGCTCTTTGATTAGTATATCATAGTTGTCACGACCTGGTACCACATCGGGCCCATGACAACCGCCACATACCCGGGCTAAGGATACTCACGATACCCTTAACCCAGCTATACAAGGCTAACTGAATATCAATCTCAATGACTATACAAATTGTTCAAACATAAAGTTATTTACAAACCAAAAGACAATCAAAAGTTAATTTACAAAATTTTAAAGCATATCGACATAATCATTTTAATAAAATAGTAAAATATTTAAACTGTAAAACAGTTCATTAGCCACTATGCAACTAAAGTAGAAAATAGAAACTACCCATGTGCGGTAATGTCCCGAAAATATCAAAAGACTGCACGATTTACTCAGAACTTCAAGCTCACTAAAATAACCTGCATGGTTAGAAAGCGAAGGGGGTGAGTACACTATGTACTCTGTGAGCAGCAAAAACATATGTCTCGAACAGAACTCGATACACACCAAGATGGTATAGATAACCCATAAGGTGAAAATACAACACATAGAAACACACAAGCCTAGCCTATGACTCAACTTATACTGGTTAGGAACCATATAGGCCTAGCCTATTACACTCATCCACTGAACATAGGTTCCAGTTCTAATACACAAAAGCAAAGAAACATCACATGTATAATCAAATCTCATTAGAAAAACAAATATAAGGGTAAGCCAAAACAATCATGTGTAACATCACTAGTCGACCAAACTAGCGTGCACACCTACCGATCCTCGGTGTTGGCTCAACTTCATCTATGGTGAGTCTGGATTATAGTCGACAAGAGCATCATAAACCTAGGTGATGACCTCATCGGTGTCCAGACCTTAGGTATGGAATCACTCACAAGTCCCATAGAAAGGTGTCAATACGAGGACTCGACTTTTATGTATCAGCGTCAAAGGTATGAGGGTCGCTAAATCAGTTGTGCCCAGCATACGATTGGCCAATTGTTTCCTCACCAATCACAAAAATCATATAGAAATATTAAGTACATAAAAATCAAGTAAAGTGCTATGCCTTTATTTATCGGTCCAACCGATGAAATGAAACCTTGTCATGGCTCTAAGCCAAAAGAGAACATAAACATGTAGCATACATGATTCAATTATGCATATGAAAATTTCCAAAGCATTATCTCATGAAATAAAATCCAATTTTTTTGCTTCAAATGTATAGTTGATCAAAACAATGTCATTTCATAAATACATAAGCATATTAGTATCTATTTGAGATTTTATTCTACTAAGCATTACCTAAGTTCAAAATTCATATATAAGTCATCATACATACCTTAAAGTGAACTAATCCTATATGACAAATACGGTTTCCCCAACTCACCTCAAAAAAAGTTGTGCACTACCTTACCTTAAAAAATCCTTGGTACGAGCTCCTTGAGTCCTATCTCCTGAGCCTTTATACATGAAAAGACATACAATGAAATTACTAGCTAAATATAACTTTTTTGTAGTTATACACCATTATATAAGTGTATGAAACATAATATTATTTCCTTTAAGCTATAGGATTCGACCATTAAGCTTCTTACATGGTTACTTCCTTACCATTCACATTAGCTTCTCTTTTGC
>JAOSBO010209074.1:0-16658 GCA_027563915.1 Erythroxylum rotundifolium | reverse complement strand
GATGTTGGGGATTGTAGAAAACAAAACCTTGAGAATCATAACATATTCCCCTCCCCCCCCCCAATAAAAGCAAAATCAAATTGGTCTTTGTGAAGAAGAAGCCATTATTGTGAAATTAAAAAATTGCAAAAACGTTGAAGATTTCAGTAGCACCGAAGACGATGAAGAAGCACTGAAGAGAATAAAAATGAAGAAGCACCGAAGAAACTCTTCGATGGTGCTTATATAAGGTAGTAGACGACCACCCCGCCTTTCATAATGGCGGGGCGGTATGAGCTAGCTACATCTATGCTGGCCCCAGTGCAGTTTGCCCACCCCCCCATGAAGAATGGCGGGGTGGCCCCACAAAAGGCTGATTACCCCGTGGACAACAATGCGGGCCTACCCTACCTTTGTAATGGCGAGGTGGACAGTTAGGACCACCCCGCCAATGACAATGGCGGGGTGGTGCACACGTTGTCCCACCCTGCCAAATTTGTTGGCGGGGTGTCCTATGCCCGGCCACACCCCTTAATTCTTCCCCATTTTACGGATAAAAATTTAATTTTGTCACAGTTTGAGAATTTAGCCTACAATTGAATGTTTATCTTATGCTATGGGCAAATAGTTACTTTGAGAAGAGAAAAAAGCGGAAAAAGGTATAATTACTAATCATTTTGATGATATAGGAATGTCATTGTCTTTGCTTAAATCATTCAAATCATGAAAGGAAATAGTTTGCTAACAATGATGGTTCTTGAAATTATATATGACATATGACGATAAGAGTCTTTTTTAGGAACAATCCTCTTTACTTAATGTAGCTTGTAGACCAAGGATTACCCCTATGTGTCTTTCATATTGTATTATCTGACTGCATATTTTGATTGATGGTTCATATTTTTGTTACTTATGCCACCATTTTTTGCTTTTGTCTTACATTTTAATTATTTTTTCCTCTAATTTTTCCCTTAGCTGTCATTTTTCACTTTTCAACCTAGTGAAAATTTCTCTTTCTTCTCTTTTTTACTATTATGCAATTTTTACTAAATTTTCTTTATGAAAAATAACTAATCATAATATAGTAAGTAATGTAGCAATGAATAAAGTGTCGATCTCTTAATAAAACTATAATGACTTAGAAAACTCTCTTACTACTAACTAATTGAAATAGGTTGATTGTTGATGACGGATAATTAACAGAATGAAATAAAACATACATAAAGGAATAAACTAATAAAAACTAAACAAAGTAGAATCTCAGATATAGAATTCAAACATAACTAATGTCTAGATAAGGCTTCCTGCTAAAAACATCTTTGCAATCATGATTGAATAAAATTAGAAGGTTTTTATGATCTAGACTAATAATAATTCCCAAGTTATGAATTTTTGTAACATCCCGATATCCCATGTTAAGGGTTAGGACCTTAGAATACGATGCATGGGAGATTACTGAGAAATTAGAAAGTACATTTCATACTCATGCATAATATGACATACACACATATATATGTATATTAATTTTTACACATTAAAATGATCATACATGCATTCATTGACATTTTCGGGTATAATTGAGTTATAAATGTGATTTTTGTTATGAATTGTAGTTTATATAACTTGAAAATTGATTTGGAGTATAAAAAATTTGACTTAGAATTTTGGTGAAATTTAGGAAATTTCTGAAAATTAGGGTACTTTTAGACTAGGAAAAATGCCAAGTGGCACGATAATTGATTTATGGTAGTAGAATTAAGAGTCAATTGGTAGTGAAAAATTTTATAAATGATATTTGGATTTAATGACATATGTCATTGAAATTTGGAGACAATTGGACTAGAAATTGGAATTAAATGGACTAGTAAATGAAAGAACATTTTCTAAACCAATGGGAATTCGACATGTGGTGTGTCACTTGCCACACCATGCATAACCCACGACTATCTCTTATATGAAAGACCCATTTAATTGTTGTCTTTCATTCTTGCTTTTCTCCTTCTTTACGAAACCTTTCTTCTCATCTTCTTTATTTCTTCTCCATCTTTCACGATTTTTGCTTCACCCATCTTCATTCAAGTTACATCTTGCTCTTATCTATCATTTCCTACTCCATCTTATTGCCTTCTTCATCTTGTACCGAAAACCCAACCAAATCCATCCTAGAATGATGATGGACGTGAGATACATGGAAAGCAAGGGTTGGTATGTTTTTGAAAGATTTGGAGCTAAATCAAGTAAGTTGGGTTTTAATCCTTATGGGTAGTGTAGATAAAGCATCTTTGATGTGTAATTTGAGAATTTTGATCATGATCATGAAGAAATGTATATATTTGTGTGTGTTGATGTGTAGATGAGAAAAGTGAATGTATAAATGTCATATTTTGTGTAGATTGTGAGTGATATGTCATAAGTTGTGTAGAGGTGAGATTGGAATTGAAAGAACATTATAATGGGATAGTAAATGGCTATGAATGTATATAGGTATATTTTAGTTTTGTGTATTTATGATCACTCATTGATTTTGATTTGTTTGTGAAAGATATTTAGTTGAAGTGGGAGTAGGAATGAAGAGGAAATAATGAGGATATGAGCTAGAATTGATAGACTAAGCAAAAGAGGTAAACTAGGATGAAAATGATGATGAAGTGCCTTAGAGTATGTTATATGCAGTGTTTTACTGAACATATATATGTATTTTGGACACAACTTGATCTATGAATATCCAAATTGGATCGAATTTGATGTTTAGTAAACTATAAACATATGGATACAATGTTCATGCATGCATCAAATTTGAATTTTGTCTTGTAGGGTCTTCAAATTTGGTTTGAAGTTGATAATTGTGTACTGTCAAGGTTTAAAAATAGTTTGTAGTATTTTGATTATAACTTTCATAATACAGAACCAAAATGAACAAATTTAAGGTCGTTAGAAACTTAAGATATTGAGGAACATTTGCTTTAAAGAAAGTGTTGTCTAAAGACTTCATTTTCTAGGTTAAAATGGTCATACAAAACTGACCTAAAAATTTGTCTTGAGAGAAACTGGAAAAACTGTAAAGTATGTGGGAAATTAGTTTCTGTCACGATCGTGGCCGGGGATGACACGATCGTGTCCATTGAATTTTCATGGAAATGTTGTAATTATGCCAGGGTTGAACCTATTAAGGATAAAGTGAATAATTATGATGTTTTGGGGCTTAAAATGAGGGCATACCTAATGAATAACTAGCTCGATGCTAGGAATGTGATGTTAAGGATGCTATGATTGGTATTTATGTAATTGAAGATGCCTAACCAATTAAATAGAGTTTGATAAGGAAAGGCGATCAAATTAGCAATTCAATTAGTGAAATGATGTTGTTTTAGATGTATTGAATTATGGGAAAATTGGTGTTAAAATATGCGTTGATTTCAGATAGTGGAGAAGGAAATTTCAGGGCACAATCATGACCCTCACCCCACGATCGTGACCTGACAAACATTAGTTTCTATCATGATCGTGACCCTTACATCATGACCGTGGCCTAGTTAGCAATGTTTCTATCACGATCGTGGCAAGGCCTATGAAGAAAAAGAAATGTCTTTTAAGTTAAGTTTGAACTAATAAAAGCTAGTGTGCTTCCATATAAGATAATTAGGTTTAACTAAGATCTTAAATGAACCTAGCTGATGTAAATGAGGTGAGGAAAGTGAGCAAAGTGAATTAGGTTCTAAAGATTGATTGAATGATGTTATCAAATGATTGTGAGATGCGAATAATGGAAATGTACTAGGGATTGTCATTGAGCATGCATTGTGCATAATCTATTTATACATATATGCATAAATGAGTACTTATATAATTATGCAAAGTAGTAATGCGTGTAAATGTATGTGTTGCATGATATAGAGGAGCAATTAGAGCAACATCATCTTAACGTTGCCAGAACTTCAAAGCGATAAACTATTTGGAGCAAACAGTGAGTAACTTAAGATGGTCTCATATTGAATTATTGTTTTGTTACATTATGTATTGAATTATTGTGTGAATGTGATTGTGTTGATTCAAAACAATTGATTTTACGAGGAGTTATATATTTGGGATTGTATTGGAAGTGCTACTTAATTGTGAATATGACTGACTACTTGTTCCCAACTTTAATATTGAATTCCGGACTAAAAGTCCAACGACAAATGTGAATAAGAAAGAATGTGAATGTGACTGAATAAGTATAATTATTGAATATTCATGATGCATTTTATTACAGGAATGGATGAAATGTAAAAGCAGATGTGACTGTAGCTGCTAGTAAAAAAAGAGAGCTTAAAGCCCAAATGCTTGTGGTAGGAGCCTATGGCTAAATTTGTATGATAGAGCCTGGTATCCACAACGGATACGGGACATAATGATAGAGCCTGGAGTCCACAACAAATATGGGATAGAATGATAGAGCGTGGTATTCACAATGGATACGGGACAGTGATAAGGGCACTCGATCACAACAATATATTAAATGAATTTGATTCTCATAAACATTGCTTATATATAGGAATTATATGTTTTCAACGATTGCAATTGAAATGTGGAATTGAATTGCACGAAAAATGTGAACATATATGTACAAAGTGTTTTATAATGATACATGAGAAATTAGATGTTATGAATTATGTGTTGTATATATTAATGTTATATGTGTGATATGAGTGAATCATCGACGATGGTTACTCAATTGAGTTCCCAAAACTCGTCAAATTTGCAACGTTGACTTTTCAGGTATAAGAGTATCGGCTTAGCTACTAATACTGCATAGAAGGGATCTAGTTCAACTTTTTAGTAGACGACATGTCTTAGAGGTTAGTCAGTAGGTAATTTTTGAATATTTCCTCATATGTGTAGCATATTCTGTGTACAGAGATGTAAACTCTAATTAATTTTGAGACAGTACACATATGGATGTTAATGTAAAGCTACAATGTATGTATTATTTCTGAAATGAAATGAGGAATTTTTGGGTTTTAGAAATTGTGATATTATGTTTTAACTTATGATGCCATACGAGATGTGAAAGGGATATAATTAGCACACCATTTTCATCAGACATATGCACAAATGTCTAAAGGGCATCTGTATACGTGTCTGGTAGGAGTAAGGTACTACAATTTAGGTGGTGTTAGAGCAAGGTTGGCATCCATAGGGATATATAGAATGTTAAGCAAGAATATTTTAAAATTTTCAGATGGTAATTGAAGTTATTGTCTATTATAGGTCATCCGCTATAAGTGATCAAGTGGGACAATAAGCTAACCTAGGATCAGTAGGAGCTAGTAGGGAGTCATCTGTGTCTCGACTTGAGGGAATGCCTCCTAGAATTCCCAAGAGAAGGGAAAGGAGGTACGACAAACTATGAAAGTAGGGGGCTGTGGACTTCTACAGAAGTACAGATCCTGTAGAGGCCAGGGGATGGCTAAAGAGGATAGAGAGAGTCTTTGACTAGATGGATTGTGAGTCACACGAGAGGTTCAATTATGGTGTTTTTCAGCTACAAGGCCCTGCCTAACAATGGTGGAAGACTGTTCCAGGCAGTACTACCAGGCCTTATAACTTAAGGTGAGATGACTTCCTGAGGGTCTTCAAGGATAATTATATGCCCAAGATCTACCTGGACAGGAAGAAGAAGGAATGTATAGATTTGAAGCAACTTAGATTGTCTGTGGCAAAATATGAGGTTAAGTTTAATGAGCTAATGGGGTATGCCACTGTCTTAATTCCTACTGAGGACGAAAAGTGCAGGAGATTCGAAGATAGGTTGACTATGGAGATTCGGATGAGGTTAGCCATTTCTAACCTTAGTAGTTTTTCAGAACTACAAGCTGCCCTGATTTGAATCGAGCAATTGTTGAATGGTAGTTAGTTTGAGTACATATTACAGTCCAGACTGAAGAGGCCTAGTGAATCTCAGGATACTTCTGGTAGAAGGTTTAGCACGCGTTAGAACCGATCTTTTAAACCACCGACTTGATCAAGATAGTTGGGTTCAGACAGACGGTAAGCTTCATACAGTCTAGTAGTGAAAAAGGTGCAGTATCATGACAATTACTGACTTGTGAGCATTGTGGAAAGAAGCACAGTGGTGAATGTTGGAAGTTGACAGGAGTTTGCCTTCGATGCGGCTCATTTGATCATCAAGCGAGGACTATTTTCTTGTGATTAGAGCACAATTAGGTAGGAGAGGAAATGTGGCGATTGAAACAACAGTTTAGCATAATTGAGCCAGTGGGTCTAGACAGAGAGTCCGTGGCAAAGGAAAAATGAGCTCAGGGAGTGCTATTGCTAGGATTGAGTTGCGGAGTACCCAATTGCAATCTGAGGCCCAAGTTTATACAATGACTAGACAAGAGGCTCAGGATTCTCCAGATGTCATTGCAGGTGTGTTATTTATATTCACTTCTAAGGCTTTTGCATTGTTAGATCCTGGAACTACGCATTCTTTTATTACACTGCATCTAGAATCTAAGTTATATTGTGATATAGAACTATTGAAACGAGGATTAGAAATGAGTACACCAATAAGTAGTACTACAGTAATAGGAGAAGTCTACAAGAGGTGCTTGATCGAATAGATCAGGTAGGATGAAGCAAATTTGATTGTACTATAGTTAAGAGAGATAGATATTATGCTAGGCATAGATTAGCTCACTGCTCATAGGGCTATCATGGACTACTATACTAAGGAGATAATACTGGAATCTCCTAATCAGCCGAGAGCAGTGTTCAGAGGCATTAGTTAGGCAGTGCTAACTAGGCTGATCTCATTCATGAATGTCTTAAGGTTAATGCAAGGAGGATGTGAGGCCTATCTGGCCCATGTCATCGATACTGAAACTGAACATAACGTACAGGATATTCCTATTATGAGGGAATTCCTAAATGTGATTCTTGCGGAGTTATCTGGCTTACCTACAGATCAGAAAACAAAATTTAAAATTGATCTGATTCCAAGTGTTGCTCCTACATCCATTCCTCTATATAGGATGGCACCTATGGAGCTGAAGGAGTTGACGACTCAATTGTAGGAGTTGCTAGAAAAAGGTTCATTAAACCTAGTGTTTCAACCTGGGGAGCCCCAGTCTTATTTGTAAAGAAGAAAGATGGAATATTAAGACTGTGCATCGATTACAGGCAACTGAATCAGGTAACAGTGAAGAATAAGTACCCGTTACCTAGAATTGACAATTTTCTTGATCAATTACAGGGAACTTAGGTGTTCACTAAGTTGGATTTGAGGTATGGGTACTATCAATTGAAGATAGCAGAGACTGATGTACCGAAAAGTACTTTTAGGAGTAGGTATGGGCATTATGAGTTTTTAGTAATGCTATTTGGGTTGACTAATGCCCTAGCTGCATTTATGGCATTGATAAATAAGGTGTTTCAGCCCTACTTGGATCAATTTGTAATTGTGTTTATCGATGACATCTTAGTGTATTCAAAGAGTAGAGAAGAGCTTGCTGAACACTTAAGAGTAATCCTACAAATTATGAGAGAGAAACAGTTGTATGCCAAATTCAGCCAACGTGAGCTTTGGTTAGATTAGATAATATTTCTGTGGGTCATATAGTAAGTGGGCAAGGTATACAAGTGGATCCAAAGAAGATAGAGGTAGTAATGAAATGGGAGGCATTGAAGAATGTGTCTGAGGTCCAGAGTTTTCTAGGATTAGCCGAATATTATTAGAGGTTTTTCGAGGGCTTCTCGTTGATCTCAACCATGTGGTTGTCATATGGAATGATTAATTTCATAGGAGTTTCGTTGAGTTGAAACATTGGTTGACTACAGAATTGGTGTTAACTATTATATCGGGAACTGACAGTTACGTAGTATATGGTGATGCTTCGCATCGAGGATTGAGATATGTGTTGATGCAGTATGGCAAGTTGGTAGCCTATGCATCGAGACAATTAAGGTCTCACGAGATTAATTATTCGATACTTGATTTAGAGCTTGTTGTAGTTGTTTTTGCTTTAAAGATATGGAGACATTATTTGTATAGAGAGGCTTTTCAGATTTATGCTGATCATAAGAGCTTAAGCTATCTGCTAAGTTAGAAGGAGTTAAACATGAGAAATAGGAGATGGATATAGTTGTTAAAGGATTATGACTGTACGATTGAGTATCACCCTTAAAAAGCTAATATAGTGGCAGATGCATTGAGTAGGAAGTCGAATAGCAATGTTGCTCAGATTTAGTTATCGAAGTTACCGAGCTTCGTTAAATTAAGAGCTTTGAATGTGGAGTTAAATCTAGACCGAAATGAAGCATTGATTTCTACTCTGAGACTAAGGCTAATGTTGTATGACAGAATCAGGAAAGTTTATAGTAAAGGTCCCGAAATGGTAAGGCTTATAGAGAAGTTGAAAATGAATCCAGATTCTGAGTTTGAGTTGAGAGATGAGACACTATGGTCGAAGCAAAGGTTATGTGTGCCTGACTTTGATAATCTGAGGAGAGAAATTCTATAGGAGGCACATGTAGCAACTTATGCTATGCATCCTGGTACCAGCAAGATGTATAACACACTGAAGTAGCATTTCTGGTGGCCAGGGATGAAGAAGCAAGTAGCTAACTATATAGCTAAGTGCTTAACTTATCAGCAGATTAAGGCAAAACATCAGGCTCCAGTTAGGAAGCTTCATCCATTACCTTTTCCAGAGTGGAAGTGGGAACAAATTACCATGGATTTCATGATGAGTTTGCTAAAGACCCCAAGGAAATATGACTCCATATTGGTCATGGTGGACCGATTGTCAAAGTCGGCACACTTCTTGCCAGTGAGAGAGAGTAGCTCACTAGATCAGTTGGCTTAGAGGTATGTAGATGAGGTAGTTACATTGCATGGGGTTCCGTTGTCCATTGTATCAGATAGGGAACCCAGATTTACTTCGAGGTTCTGGAAGAGTCTACAGTCTGCTATGGGTACGAAGTTAAACTTTAATACTTCATTTCATCCTCAAACAGACGGACAGAGTGAGAGGACTATCAAGACTGTTGAGGATATGCTTAGAGCATGTGTATTAAAGTTTCAAGGAGCTTGGGATTAGTATATAGCTTTGATTAAGTTTGCATATAATAACTATTATCATAGCAGTATCAGAATGGCACCATATGAGGAATTGTATGACAAGAAATGTCAATTACCTCTATATTAGGATGAGGAAGGTTTAAGAATGGTAGAAGCCCCATAACTGATACAGGATACTGTAGATAAGGTGAAACTAACCAGAAGTAGAATTAAAATAGCTCAAGATAGATAGAAGAGCTATGTGGATCAGCACTGAAAGGATATGGAATAAAGTGTAGGTGATAAGGTGTTTATGAGATCTCACCTTGGCGAGGAGTGTTGAGATTTGGCAAGAAGGGTAAGTTGAGTCCTAGGTATATTGGTCCTTATGAGATCCTTGAAATAATAGGACCATTGGCATATAGATTAGCCTTACCAAGTGAGATGTCACAAATATATAATGTATTTCATATGAGCATGCTCAGGAGGTATCGATCGACTCCGATGCATGTATTACTAGCTCAAGAGATTGAAGTTACTAGTAATTTAAGTTATGCTGAGAAGTCGATCAAGATAGTGGGATATCAAATGAGACAGTTGAGGAATCGAGTAATTCCATTAGTGAAAGTCCTTCAGAGGAATCACTTCAGTAAGGAAACAACATGGGAAACGAAGGAACAGGAAATAATGTCCCCACCTGTTCGACGAATCAGGTAAGAATTTCGAGGATGAAATTTCTTAAGGATGGGAGAGTTGTAATATCCTGATATCCCACGTTAAGGGTTAAGACCCTAGAATACGGTGCATGAGAGATTACTAAGAAATTAGAAAGTGCATTTCATACTCATGCATAATATGACATACACACATATGTGAATATTAATTTTTGCACATTAAAATAATCGTACATGCATTTATTGACATTTTTGGGTATAATTGAGTTATAAATGTCATTTTTGTTATGAATTGTGGTTTATATGACTTTAAAATTGATTTGGAGTATAAAAATGTTGATTTAGAATTTTTGGTGAAATTTATGAAATTTCTAAAAATTTGGGTATTTTTAGACTAGGAAAAATGTCAAATGGCAGGATAATTGATTTATGGTAGTAGAATTAAAATTCAATTGTAATGAAACTTTTTATAAATGATATTTGGATTTAATGACATATGTCATTGAAACTTAGAGACAATTGGACTAGAAATTGGAGTTAAATAGACTAACAAATGAAAGAACATTTTCTAAACCAATAGGATGTCACTTGCCACACCATGCATAACCCACGACTCTCTCTTATGTGAAAGACCCATTTAATTGTTGTCTTTCATTCTTGCTTTTCTCCCTCTCTATGAAAACTTTCTTCTTCTCATATTCTTTATTTCTTCTCCATCTTTCACGATTTTTGCTTCGCCCATCTTCATCCAAGTTATATCTTGCTTTTATCTATCATTTCCTACTCCATCTTATTTTCTTCTTCATCTTGTACCAAAAACCTAACCAAATCCATCCTATAATGATGATGGACGTGAGATATATAGGAAAGCTAGGGTTGGTGTGTTTTTGAAAGATTCGCAGCTAAATCAAGTAAGTTGGGTTCCTTATGGGTAGTGTAAATAAAGCATCTTTGAAGTGTAATTTGCGAATTTTGATCATAATCATAAAGAAATGCATATGTGTGTGTGTGTGTGTGTGTGTGTGTGTGTGTGTGAAGTGGATATATAAATTTTTGGTTTTTATGTAGATTGTGAGTGATATTTCATAAGTTGTGTATAGGTTAGGTTGGAATTGAAAGAACATTAAAATGGGATAGTAATTAAACATAAAATGGCTATCAATGTGTATAGGTATATGTTTAGTTTTGTGCATTTATGATCACTCATTGATTTCAATTTGTTTGTGAATGATATTGAGTTGAAGTGGGAGTAGGAATGAAGAGGAAATAATGAGGATATGAGCTAGAATTGATAGACTAAGCAAAAGAGGTAAAATCGGATGAAAATGATGTCATGTGTCTTAAAGTATGTTAATCAGTGTTTTATTTAACATACATATGTATTTTGTCCACAACTTGATCTATGAATATCCAAATTGGATCAAATTTAATGTTTAAGGCATCGAATTTGAATTCTATCTTATAGGATCTTGAAATTTGGTTTGAAGTTGATAATTGTGTACTATCAAGGTATAAAAATAGTTTGTAGTATTTTAATTATAACTTTCATAATATAAAACCAAAATGCACAAATTTGAGGTCGTTAGAAACTTAAGATATTGAGGAACATTTGATTAGGAGAAAGTGTTGTCTAAAGACTTCATTTTCTAGGTCAAATAGTCATACAAAACTAACCTAAAAATATGTCTTGAGAGAAACTGGAAAAACTGTAGAGTATGTGGGAAATTAGTTTCTGTCGTGACACGGTCGTGAGCAGTAAATTATCATGGAAATGTTGTAATTATGCTAGGGTTGAACCTATTAAGGATGAAGTGAATAATTATGATGTTTTGGGGCTTAAAATGAGGACATACCTAGTGAATAACTTGCTTGATGCTAGGAATGTGATGTTATGGATGTTATGAATGGTATTTGTGTAATTAAATATGCCTAACCAATTAAATAGCGTTTGATAAGGAAAGATGATCAAATTAGCAATTCAATTAGTGTAATGATGTTGTTTTAGAGGTAGTGAATTATAGGAAAATTGGTGTTAAAATATGCATTGAATTCAGATAGTGGAGAAGGAAATTGCAGGGCATGATTGTGGCCCTTACCCCATGATTGTGACCTAACAAACATTAGTTTATGTCATGATCGTGATCCTTACAGGACAATCATGGCCTGGTTAGCAACGTTTTTGTCATGATCGTGGCATGAGCACCACGATTATGTACAGGCTAATGGAGAAAAAGAAATGTCTTTTAAGTTAAGTTTGAACCAATAATTGCTAAGGTGCTTCCATATGAGATAATTAGGTTTAAACAAGATCTTAAGTGAACCTTGCTGATTATAAATGAGGTCAGGAAAGTGAGCAAAGTGCATTAGGTACTAAAGATTGATTGAATGATGTTATCAAATGATTGTCAGATGCAAATAAAGGAAATGTACTCAGGATTGTCATTAAGCATGCATTATACATAATCCATTTATACATATGTATATGAATGAGTACTTATTAATTGTGCAATGTAGTAATATGTGTAAATGTATGTGTTACATGATATAGAGTAACAATTAGAACAATATCATCTCGATGTTTCCAAAACTTCAAAGCGATAAGCTATCTAGAGCAAACTGTGAGTAACCTAAGATGGTCTCACATTGAATTTTTGTTTGGTTATAGTCTGTATTGAATTATTGTGTGAATGTGATTGTGTTGATTCCGGATAATTGATTGTCCGAGGAATTATATATTTGGGATTGTATTAGAAGTTCTATTTGAATGTGAATATGGCTGACTATTTGTTCTCAACTTTAATGTTAAATGCCAGACTAAAAGTCTGATGATAAATGTGAATAAGAAAGAATGTGAATGTGACTGAATGAGTATAATCATTGAATATGCATGATGAATTTTATTACATGAATGCATGAAATGTAAAAGCAGTTGTGACTTTAGTTGGCAGTAACAAAAGAGAGCTTAAAGCTTGGAAATTTGTGGTATGAACCTATGGCTCAATTTGTATGATAGAGCCCAGTATCCACAATGGATAGGGACAGTGATAAAGGCGCTCGGTTATAACAATGTATTAAATGAATTTGAGTCTCCTAAATAATGCATATACACAGGAATTATATGTTTTGAATGATTGCAATTGAAATGTGAAATTGAATTGCATGAAAAATGTGGACATATATGTACAAAGTGTTTTAGATGATACATGAGAAATTAAATGTTGTGAATTATATGTTGTATATATTAATTTGATATGTGTAATATGAGTGAACCATCAAGGATGGTTATTCAACTAAGTTTGCAAATCTTCTTAAAATTACAATGTTGACTTTTCAGGTACAAGAGTGTCAGCTTAGCTACTAATACTGCATATAAGGGATCTAGTTCAACTTTTTGGTAGACGATATGGCTTAGAGGTCGGTCAACTGGGACTTATGGTTTTAGATAGATTTTTGTATATTTCCTTATTTTTTTTAGCATAATCTGTGTACTGAGATGTAAACTCTGATTAGTTTTGAGAAGGTACACATATGGATGTTAATGTAAAGCTACAATGTATATATTGTTTGTGAAATGAAATGAGGAATTTTTGGGTTTTAGAAATTGTGATATTATGTTTCAATTTATGATGCCATACAAGATGTGAAAGGGATATCATTTCCGTTAGGCATGTGCACAAATGTTTGAAGGGCATCCGTGTACATGTCGGGTGGGAGGGGCGTTCTACAATTTCTCTCTGTTGAGTTATAACCACTAGGCCTCAAGTTAATTAATCGATATATCGATCCAATTACAGCCCCCCAAAATTGCATTAAGTTGTGTGAATTTCCATGGAAAATTTAACTTTCAACACCAAAGGATTTATTTAGGCCTATCTCTTATACCCATGGGATCTTACTATTTAAGTTAATATACTCATATGTAGGTTCTCTCAAATCTTCTATATACAAATTAATATTAGATATAATTACTAGCATAATTAAATTTTCATTAAGAATATTCAAATATATTTCATAGAAATAAATTTCATAAATATTGAATTAATCCTTAATAAACAGTGTAGTAAGGTTTACCTATCTAAAGATATAAATAAAGTAGCCATAAATCATGCTTACATTAATAAATATAAGTGATAAAACAAAAGACACCAAGATAAAAATAATTTTAAATGAAATCTTAGTATTCCAATTAACTTTAGTTTGTTAGGATGATTTCAATCTTCTTATCAATAAAAAATTGGTTTCAAAACTGATCGCTCAAGGGTTGCTTTACTTCCTAACAGATAACCTTAGGTTTATAATAGAAAAGAATGATCAAAAAATTTCAAATTTTGGCTTTCCAGTAACTTTTTAAACATTTTGTCCATATAGAACACGGTCCGAGGCATGGTTATGTTTTAGGCCATATATTTCTTTATAACTTTTCTCTAGGGCACTATAGGTTAAGACATAACTGCATGTCTTTAGCTATATTTCTCTTTGGATATTTTCACTACAACACAATCTCCTTCTACTTATATTCTAGACTATTTTTTTTATATCTCTATATAGTATAGGGATATGACTTAGCACATAGTCATATGCTAGGACGTGTTTAGTAAAAAAATTATTTTTTTCATTTGTTTAACTCTTAATTCTCTCTATTTCCTGACAAATCCCATCCCATGAAAACATATTCTCAATTACCAAAAAGCATATCATAAATTAAGTAAATTAAGGTACTTAAATCATAAAAATGAAGTAAAATACTAGTGATATATATGTGTGTTTTACATGCACCATTTATGCTTTAATTTTTTTTCTAGATCATCATTTGTTGATTTTCAAACTAACAAACTTTTTTCTCTTTATTTTTTTAAAATGTTCATATTGGCTGCCACTTCCCATTTTTAATTAATTCTTGCCTTTAACAATACAAATTCAATTCATTTGTATTTAAAATGTCATTAAGATTGATTAGAGAATAACTTATAACATATAAATTCATTATTCAATGAGGGAGTAATTCTAAGGTTATAAAAAACGAAGCAAAGTTACTAATATGGAGAGGTAATCTCTCATGAAGGGGATTGAGACAGAAGTTGTTGCTTGATGCTTATGGAAATTTATGATGTGGAGCTATCCTAAAACTTTGAACCTAGGAACAATAGGTTAGTTATTGAACCAACACTTCCATAAGGAGTTAAAGAGCTTATTGCCGAATTGTTGTGATTTGCTTTTGTCAAATTCATGGATGAAAAGAATTTGTATTGTTGGAACTATAACTGTATCTTCTTTTTTAGCCTTTCATAAAACCAATGATTAATTTTGAAAAAAATGAAAGAATTTCCCTAAGGAAATAGATTAAATGTTATATCTGAGTTGTCATCTAGTTCAGCGATGACACTGCTCAATAGTTCATGCTGATAATTAAGATGATCTGTAACCTATGTGAATCCACAAACTTTAAGGTAGATAAACTAGTCAGAGAAATGATATCAAATTTACTAAGTAAAATCTCCTTTAGAAATAGGTCATTGATAACTTACTCAAAGAGTTTAAGTGATTTTACGTTTACTCTATACATTTAGGTTTTGAATTTCTGCTTAGAAAAAAATCACAATATTTCATAAGAGATCTTGGCTTTATGTTAAGTTCTCCTAATTAATAGCTTAACTTTGGTTCATATTTAGGATTCTATTTACTTAATAAATTTAACTCTAGTTTAATTTTCAAGCTAGGTTATAATAATTTGATCTCTACCCTTTCACTGATTTTATCAAGGCCATTTGAGCATTTTTAACTATTGAGGAGACTTTGATTTTTCCCTATTGTATTGTTGATTGAGTGAAGATGTTTCATATAAAAGGCAAGTTTCTTGATCCTTTGTATTGTGTTATCATTTTCACCTTCCAATGTAGGGGAATATTTTCTTGAAATAAAACTAAGGACATCACTAGCTTCAATTTTTCCTTAAGAAGCTCAATACCATAATTCTACCCAAAGACCTTTTTGTTTATAATTGAATTTCGTTGGTTGATTAATTATTGATCAAATATTGACACATCTAAATTATCAAGATCATGTAAGTACACAATAAATAAAGGGAAAAAGCGTTAGAATTTATGTGACAAAAAATAATGATTTTGATTTCTAAATGGGGATGAAATCACTATAAACTTCGACTAATAGCATCCATGATTCTACCATCATCCATTAAGATCAAAGCGTACATTCAACATGATATTTCAGTTAAGAATTTATGTCGATGGTGCGACTACATTTTGATCAGTAAAAGAAGGGACATAGTGAAGCCTTCCAAATGCATCAAAGTCCTTTACAACCTTAATAAATTAGAGTTTTGTGTATGATGTGGAGTGTGATTGGAATAAGCTCTAACTAGCAAAGGGGAGTCTTCCTCTGTGTGTTGAGAGGTTGTTTCAATTTTTGGAGATGCATGGAGGGATGAGCTCATGTGGTTTGTCTGATTTGTTATAGTGGAAGGTTAGACTCTATGAGAGGGAGAGCTTACCGACTAGTTGTAGTTTACAATTAATGGTTAACTAAAAAGGTGAATTTGTATACATGAAATGAGTGTTAAGGGCAAGTTACCAAAAGAATTTACCTAACTAGGGAAAAAACAGTTCATCCTGGAAACTAAACAAATCTCTTTTACAGAGAGGGGAGAGTCTCTCTCTCATCCATTTCTTAGTAAGGTAAAGCGTTGTTTAAATATGATTGTGTTGGGCCCTAAATTTTTTATTTATTCTTATTATTGATTTAACTGTTTTATTATTTTTAGAGATGAGTTTCTAAATTAGCAGGTATGAATGGGGTATTGAATGTAGAAATTAGAAATTTAAAATAAGGAGTTAAAATTAAGTTAGCTTACGGAGTTAAGTTAGCTTAAAGGAGTAAAGCCATAAAAGACAAAAGAAGGGCAAAATTGGGAGAACAAGACTAAGGAGGGGCATAATTGGAAGAAA
>JAOSBO010208809.1:0-16703 GCA_027563915.1 Erythroxylum rotundifolium | reverse complement strand
CCAATTAAGTGAGACGACCTGAGGTTGCATCCTATATTGCAATCCTTGGAATTCAATTTTTGATTCGACCTCCAAGGTAAAATTGAAGGACAAAGCAGATCAATGGTACAATGGAGTAATATAAGCGTTTAAATGTATTATTGAGGTTATAACGAAGTCACGGATAGATCAGAGATGGTTTTAGACTCAATCAAAAAATTCTTCTAGGCAACTAAAAAGTTACCGAATAATTTCAAAATACAATGAAAAGCTCCAGAATTAGGATTGGAGCCCATAGGAATTGAAACAAGTCGAAATGGAGGTTGTTTGAATAGAATTCAGGTAATCCGAAATTATTGAGCTAAAGTGTCCTTTGGGAAAATAATGGGTATTGATGATCTTAAACCCATTCACAATTTTAAAAGCATCTAATCAATAGGCACTGACCCCAATTAGAGAATTTCATGATTAATTTGAAAGTAAGACAGTTGTGGAATTTTTTTGGGATTTAATTAAGTTAGTTGGTCAATTAAATACATTAAAGGGCAATTTGGTCTTTTGTACTAATTAAGAACAATTTGGTCTTTTTATATGATATTAGTGGATTGATGAGTCTTTAGAGATGTCCAATGAGATGATGACATGTGTTTGACAAGTCATTAGTGATCATAAATAGGAAGAAGAGAAACCAAGGGTGAACATCGGCCGAGGAGAGAGGAAGAAGAGTGTAGTCATTTTTTATGAAATTTGATGGTGATTTGGAGAAATATTGAAGTATTCATCAAATACTCAAAAGATTGGAAGAAAAAGCGGTAAGTTTTCCTAGCTTAAATTTCTAATTTTTATGGGTTTTCTTGATTGAGATGGAGGTGTTTAAGATCAATGGTGTCTTGGTATTACTTTTATGTTTCTTTGCATAGAATTGGTTGAATGTGACAACAGAGGAATGTGTAGTGGAATTCTATCTTATGCTAATTAAACTAATCCCATTGTTTTGACCATAAATTGGCCTACAGGCTTCCAAATTGAAGTAAATCACTTGTTAATATAGGAATCACATATAATATATAAAATACACAAGAGGGGGGTTGAATTGTGTTAAATCGTCTAAGATAGTAATCTTTTAGAATCTTTTTGATTTTCTTGAAAAATTTAGACAATTACAAAACAACACGCTTAATTTGTTTAAGTAATGCAACAACGAAAATAATATCTAATCTTCTAACAACAAGAAATTAAAGAGATAAGGGTTAGAGAATATGAAACTGTGATTTATACTAGTTCACCCTTAACCTTTAGGCTATGTCCAGTCCTCAAAATTTATCTGAGATTTCACTATCTCTTGCAACTTTACAAGTATTATTTCTACTCTTCCAGAGCCTCTTCAGGTCTCTTTCACAAAATATTCTTTGTCTGTTATCTTATCCTCTTCAGGCTCTAGCCCTCCTTTCACTTGAAAAAATATTGTTTGAGCTTTCTACACTCACATTACAGGTGTTCTTGATCTCTCTTCTTCCTTCTTTTCATTCAGGATTTTTTTACAGTATACTCACTTGTTCACAAAATTATTTCGTGCAAGTAAAAGTAAATAAAAAGTTGTTTTATCTATGACTACAAATGATATTTATAGTCTAATTCGTCAATGGTCTTCTTGAAAAAACTACTTGTAGAATCTTCAGAGATAAGTTATTACTTGAGTCCTGTAACCAACTCCAACTAACTAACTGACTGACATTGTAGACTATTCTTCAATTATATCGTCTTGATTTGATTTATATGCTTCGTTTTATGTCTTCACTTCATCTTAGACATGTGACTTCGTCTTAGTCAAGTGACTTCGTTTGGTCTGTCTTACACTTTGTCTTAGTCAGCTCTTAAATATCATCTTGGTTTGATGGTTTGTACTACTTACATTTATTTGCGCACTTAACAAACTCATCAAAACAGTTCACACACTTCTTTTATTATTATTATTTGACTTTCATCAAAATCAATAGAAGAAATGAAGTCTTCTTGACTTATCACAAAATAGGTGATTTCAATTGGATATGAAACCTAATACACAATACCAAAAATATCTAGAAGAAACCTAGACCTAATTTGGGATGAATGATATTGAAATTTGAGATTGAAAATGGTAACCTGATACTATCCCTTTGTTGAAACAACTTATGATATTTGGTATATTTTTCATGATTTGGAAGTTGAAATGGCATACTTTTTGATGAATGGAAATTAGAGACATAGGGGAACAAATGTCTAGAAGACCTCAAAACCTATTTTGAACGTTTGCTATGTGAAAATTAAGGAACAATTTGAGGTATGGATTCTAAACATGGGTCATAACTGTGACTCATTAGGCATGATCGTGATATGGTGAATTCAATTGGGTGAGGTGGTGTTTTGAAGAAATTCGTAAGTTAAAATGGGTAAAAATAAGCTATTTAAGTGACTCTTGAAGTTAGATTTGCAAACAGAGAACAATAGTTTAGCTTACGGAAGTAAGCAAAACTGTGAGTGTATTCAACTGTTTTATATGACTTAGGTTCTTTGTAAAAGAATTGATGATATATGAGTGTTCTTTAAATTGAGTTTATGCAAATGGTTTTCATTTGATCATGAAATGAATATTTATTCTGAGTTTTATTTAAATGATGTTTTATAAGTGAATATTGCTAGCATAAGTGTATGCTTTGGCAATATATGAGTCTTAATTTGAAAGTTAAATTTTATTTGATTGGGAGTTACATTAAAATAATTCAATTATGGATCATCCCATACTTCATTTAGCAAATACAATGAGTTGTAAATGTAAGAGTTGCTTTTGCCTATGGTACACTGCTAGGCTTTATACATATTATTATATCAGTATTTTTAAAGTGGTTAAGTTGTTAACGATAAGTGATGTAGAACCTGCTTTGTAAATAGTGATTAACCAGTCATAGATAAGCAATCTAGAACCAATTTTATGACTTGTTACGGTGTAACTGATGTAGAACTAGCTCCGTAACTACCAGTATATAGCAGTTAACTTGTTACAGGTAAACGATATAAAACCAGCTCTATAATTAGTGGTTAGTCGATCGTAGGTAAGGGATGCAGAACCAACTCTGTTAGGCCTAGTTTACTACATGGTCAAGAAACTAATGATGGGCTATGTCGAGTAAGGAAAGTCATGAAAATAATAATTTTATCACTGTTTATTTTTAAAGTGATTTAAGCGGTACCGTATGGTACCAATTCTAGTGGTTACTTATTTTCAGTATAAAAGTTTTCAAAAAAACTTATTGCCACCACTGTTTATTATTTGGAAAATGGAAACTTGTATATTATAAGTTTAATGTTAAAAAGGATTTTAGAATATTATTTAGAAAATTGAAATTGTGTTCTACAAAATGTTATATTATTACGAGATTTAAGATGCATGAATAATTATTATGGATAATGTTTTACCATGAGTTTTATGATTGTATGGAATATTGCAGTTATATTGTTATGAAAAGTTCAATTTTCTTGTAAACTGAATACACTCACTGAACTTGTTTAGCTCACCCTTATTTTTATGTTTTTAAACGAATCACCCCAGGTATTTGTACAGGTGTTGTAGTAATTGGGACTTTGCCTCAAGATTAGTTGTATCGTCAGGTGTCGGTGTGTTTATGTTATTTTTCTATGTATGTGATATGTTTTAAGTTATTTTTGAAAGAGTTCAAAAGTGTGATTGCTTATGATGTGGACTTGAGGTCCTATTCCAGAAGTTAAGATGGTATATGAAATATTCGAAGTGCTTTAAAATGTGTTATGCAAGTATTCTCTTGAAAATTTTGGGAAAGTCAAAATATAGTCATTGTGCTATCGAAATTTTTAATAAAATGATTAAAAAAGAAAGGGTTTATCAATTAGAGGGCTACTATGGGGTTTCTGGGAGGGCGTTACTTGGGTTCCTAAAGGAGAACTTCAGGATGGGTCCTTTCTATCTCCCTTATGTTATTGTCTACACATTCAACTTAACATCAACTCTAAAATATGATTTACCCCATAAACCCTTAGGGAAATTGTAATAGGTATTCACATAACCTGATTTCATTTCATCATCATATGTAACTAATTTTTGAAGTTAGAAGAAAAAGTTGACTTGGCAGTCCTCCATAACTGATGTTTAAGATTCTCTCAACACATCTTTGTCCCTAACTAATATAAATGTTTCTTATGCACACATTATGCTCAACTTTTAGCAACAATATTTTAATTACATAAACCATACATACACAATAAAACAATTAGTTAATAAATTTAAATAATTTTATAATTTAAATATTATATAAAATAGAAATGTAGACCTTTTGCATGTCAGAAATAAAATTCAAACCATTGTCATATCCAAGTTGTAGGTCTTTATACATTTAACATCACTTACTTCTTAAGAAATAAAAAGTATTTGATTTTTCTCATCCCTTCCAACTATAACTAAAAACCATCCTTTGCGTATTCCATTTAAGAAACATATAAATAACTCTATTATTGATCTATAACCTTCAATCTAACCCCTGTTATAAGCATAGAAATTGATATAACACCTTTGAAAAAAACATCTTTTTACCTTCTACATTGTAATTATTGCTTAAATTTCCCATACTGTATTTGAGTTCTTAGTCTCACTATACCCCAATAAAGTGCGAAATTCAACCATAACACATTTATAAATCATCTTAATAATAGTTTCCTTTGCTCTCTTGCAACTATTAAAACTAATATATGCCTTAAACTCTTTTTCTAACCAGGCTATTAATTTGTAAATGTTGAATCTATTTTTGACTTATCATGTTATTGTAGTGGTGTGTTATTAATTTAGACATTGTGAGCTTTTTAATCTTGATGGTTGTATAGGTGTGTGAATAGTCATACCTCTTGATGATGAAGTTGTTATTATCTCTTTGGATACTTTTAAAAGTAAAGATATTCTAGTCAACATTCGCTTTTACTTTACCTTAATCTTATCATTTTTACAATTTTAATCCTAAACTTTCTATAATAGAGTATTTAATAACTATTTTTTTTGAATTACCTAACATTTTTAATTTCAAACCTACTACCAAAGTTGGAATAGTCCACTTTGGATCTTAATAGAGGTTTCTTGCACTCGTCTCTCAATGTATTGTTTAAATCGATATTAGAACTTATTTCGTACTCACTCGTGTCATCAATCTTAAAGTACTCACTCTTTTTATTAGAATCAGATTGTAAGCGTATCTCCATCTTCATTACCAACAACTTCATCTTCCTTTCTTTTCTTATACCTTTTCTCTTTGTATTTTTTTGTAACATCCTTAAGATCATTGTCATTTTTACCACTTTAACATTCCAAAATTAGCTAATAACTCACTCTTAATAACCTTATTTTAGTTTTTATTGTTGTAGTAATTCATTATAAGGAATTTTATTACCAGTGTTAGCACCATCACCCACTTTGTGGAAATCAAAATAGATATTTGACTCTCTCTAATGTTTGTAGAATTATAACTAATGTTCATAACAATAGCAACTTACTCATCCTTTTATTAGCAACAAAACCAGTCAAAGCCTAACCACCAATGTTTTCTTCCTCATTATTAGTACAATTAGTTTCTTCATTACCAACCCATTAGTAGTACAAATAGTTAAAGTTATACCACTAATATTTACATGCCCATCAACATCATTAATAAAGCACCACTACTTCCATCAGTAGTAGTACTCACACCATCATCATTCTCATCTTATAAAACAATTTTTTTCTTTATGTTCCCTCTTTTATTCACATTGTTCACTCACACCATAAGGAGTTCATCCTCTGTGTACTAATTTCATCCTTTGCCTACTGATTTTCTTCTTCTTTACCAATCATTGGTACTATACCATTAATAATCATATCATCCATACTTTCCACTTTTGAAGCTTTCCCAGCATTATACTCATTCTCAAAATAAAATTTTGCTCTTCCTTGATTTAAAGCCTATATACATTATATTATTTGTTTTGTCTTCTTCTTTAATCCCAACTAACCCAAGTTCTTTGAGTTTATTTAAGTCCATATAGTATACTTTATCTATCATATCATACTAATTTTGCTTACCAATTCCTACAATACTAAACTGACATGTCTTATTTAGATTAATGCATTGTAGAAAATTGTTCTCTCACTAATATAGAAAAATAAGTTGTCTTTATTAATTTGTCCTTATAATGAAAAATACTCTTATATAAGGCTCCACAGCCTAAAAAAACAAGATGAATAATAAAATTAGCCAACAATCTACCATTAAATAACAGAACTTTCAAACTTAGAAATAATAAAAGCTTTAAAAAATTAAACTTAAATGTCACAATTTATGCGCCTCATTGTTTCATTATTATATCCTAATGTCTTATATCCTTCTTACTCCATAAACAACTATAATAATTATTCCTGATCGAATTGTTCTCTATATTAACCACTAAATTAACAAGAATTCAAGAAATTAGTCTCTAAACAAAAGATATTTCATATAACCTAACTAAATTGATGATTACGAAGAATAAAACATTAAAATTAAAAAGGATTAGAAAAATTAAATTCACAACTTTAAGCCATCCAAAAAAAATAAAAAGGTGTGGCTTGACAACTAGACTAACTACCTGTTTAATTTTTAGGGAAAAATAAATTTAGTAAAGGAAAAAATCTAAAAAAAATTAGACATGTCATGACATTCCATTAAACACATTGTTAAATTAAATTATTCTATCACTTTCTCCTAATTAATAATTATATCACAAAAAATAAAGGATAATCCGTATTCTAAGCAATTGACAAACCCAATTAAGCAATTAAAGGAGCTTAAGCATGTATAACCCATCTCATAACCATTTTTGCAAATAACAAGTTCAAGTGCTTCTATGTTAAAATTTGAAAAAGGTCTAGTGATATTATATTTGGTAGGTCAATGAAATACATAACTATAAAGTAAAATAAGAAACAGTAAAACATCAAGAAAACTAATTTAATTGACAAAATTTTGGAATATGAATTTTTGTATCGTCATTGCATAATGGAGAGACACAAACTATAAGAATTTATTTATGTGGATGGGATCCTCTAGAACAGGGTTGGTACAGGGTTAGGGCACAGAGGATCTTGTTCCATAATAACATTGAAATACTTACCTAAATGGTTAAAGATCAATTAATGCACAATAATAAGTCCAATTTAGATAAAAGAATTCATTACATATCCTTCAAATTCAATCGAGATTATACAGCTAACACACTTGTAACATTCCATTCCCATATTAAGGGTTAGAGCCCGGGAATTTCGTATATGAAAAATATTATTGAGATATTAGAAAATTTGCATTTCATATTCATGCATAATATTAGTATACACACATGTGAAATTGACTATTGCACACATTTCAATAATTCGTTCATGCACTCATTCGACATTTTTCGGGTATAAATGATTGATTTCATGTAATTATGATGTGGACAATGAACATTTATTCTAAAAATTGATTTGGTGAATCAAATTATTAATTTAGAATTTTTGGAGAAAATTGAGAATTTTCTAGAATTATGAGTAACTTTGGGACTAGGAAAAATGTCAAATGGCAGGACAGTTATTAAAGGGTGGTAGAATTAAATATCAAATGGTAGTAGAATTTTTGAAAAGTGATAATGGGATTTAATGACACATGTCATTTAAAATTAGGAGACAATTAGATTAGAATTTGGGGATAATCTGTGTCACTTGCCACATATCACTTTCTTATGATTTTCTAATGGGTCCTCTTTATTAACTAATCTGTGTCACTTGCCACACCAGTTGCTAAACCCATGAATTTATTAAGTGAAAGACCCACCATTTTGGTCTTTCACTTTCCATTTCTTCTCTTTCTTCGTAAGCTTCTCTCCCACATTCATCTTCTTCATTTACGATTCTTGTTCTCCACCTTTACCATCTTGATTTTTGTTAAAAATAAAACCACCCACTTTAAGATCCTTGTTGTCCTCTTCATCTTGCTACAAAATGACCCAAACCAGTCCTTGAATGATGAGGGTCGTATGAAGATGGGAAAGCTAGGGTTAGGTGATTTTTTAAGAGCTTGAAGTTAAACAAATAAGTATTACGTTATTGCTCTTCTTGGTTTGTTAAATGAAACCTATTGATGATATATTAGGGCTAAATAAGCATATGGATGTACTAATTTTGTGTTTATGATGATTAATGATTCATAGATTGATGTAGAGATGATTTAGAGTTAGAATGAATCATAACATGGGGCTGAAAGAAGTGCAGAAAATTGATTTATGAATGAATGTTATATGTTCTGTTTTTGTGTTAATGATCAAACATAAGTCATAAATTGTTGTGTATGATATTAAGTTGGAGTGGTAGTAGGAATGAAGAGAAAATAATGAGGATATGAGTTAGAACTGATAGAATAAGGAAAAGAGATGAACTAGGATGAAAATGAAGCTAAAGGTGTGTTGAAGCATGTTATATGCAGTGTTTTACTAAACATATATCTATATTTTGGCCATATATTGAATTGTAGACATCCAAATGGGATTTTTTGATTTATATTAAATTAGAGACATATTTCTACAACTTTCTTGAAGAAATAGAATTCTGATTTTGTCCTTAAGAGCCCCAAAATTTAGCTTGAATTTGCGAGTTCTGTTCGGTTGAGGTATAAGAAATAGTATGGAGTATTTTGATCATAATTTGCACGATATAGGACCAAATGTATAAATTTAATGTATTTAAAAACTTAAGACATAGGGGAACATTTTATTGGAATAAAGTGTTGCCTAAAAACTTCCGGTTTTAAGTCAAAAATGGCAAGAAAGGAACAAAACGAAGGAAGAAAACATAAGAGGTCGCGACTCTGCTAAAGCACAAGGAAAATCACGATCGTGCCTCAGCACGATCACAACTTTGATGAAGCATGAAGGAAGTCACGATCATACCTCAGCACGATCACAACTCTGCTGATGAAGGAAGAAAATCACGATCGTGCATGACTCCGAGACTCTGAAAAAGGAGGGATTATTTTGAACATCTTCCATTCTTTTGACCATAACTTCTTCTCCTAACCTCTAAATGACATGGGATTTGAACCAGTAGACTCAAAATACATTTTCTATATCTCCACAAAAAATTATAACAATCTGAAATTATTTGGAGGAGATTGAGTGATAAATTTGAGACAAAATTGATTAGGAGTTCTGGAATTTCATAACTGGAGTATTTTCACTGAACATGCATTGGTATTTTGACAATTTCTCGTTTTGTAGTTATCCAAATAGAATGATTTTTTATTTGGAGTAAATTAGAAACATAGTGCTACAAATTTTCTAAAGAAATAGAGTTTTAAGTCTCTAATAATTTCAATTTCTGGATGAAAGTTTAGTACAAGGCACTATTCCAGTGTAAGAACAGTTTGAAAATGTTTGAGGTATAACTTTCTGATTACTGAACCTCATTGAATGAAATTTGTGTCATTAGAAACTTAAAGAAACGTTTTATAGAAGAAATTATTGTCAAATTACTTCATTTTCATTGTCTTAATGATCAAGAACAGTAGATCCAAAAGTCAGCTTTTTGAAAAAAATCTAAAATGATTCGTTGGGTTATGAAATTAGATTCAAAGTGTTTATTTAAGGTATAAACCCTACATACAAATGGTTCTTAAGTGAGTTTTGATATATGATTGACAATGTGATGAGAATAATGGAAAGATACCCGGGATTGTCATTGAGCATGCATTATACACATTCCATATACACATTTATGCATGAAAGAATACTTATAATTGTACAATTATTAATGTGTGTGCAACGTGTGTATTTTATAATTTGGATTTGTAAGATAAACGTCCACATTCAGACGTTTCCTGATCATAGAAGCTAATGCTAATCTGGAGCATATTGTGAGTCGACCTAGATGGTCTCATTTTATTGTTTGTTTTGATTTCAATTTCTGCATTGAATGATTATGGTTATGATTATTATGCAATGTGAATATAATTGGTATGAACGTGATTTGCTTATGTTGATGTCAAACAATGAAGGTCCGAGACTTAATGCGCAAAAGTGATATTGAAGTACTACTTGTATGTGAATGAAAAGAAATAAGTATATTCTCAACTTAATTGTTGAATGTCGGACCAAGGTCTGATGATGAATGTGAAAGTGATTGTGAATCTGAAATCATGTGACTGATTGAAAATGTGTGAATGTGATGCATTTCATTACAAGAATGTATGAAACATAAAGGCAGTTGTGACCGGAGTAACCACCGAAAAAGAGCTTAAAGTTCATAATGTGAAAAAGAGCTTAAAGCTCAGATTGTGAAAAAGAGCCAAAGGCTCACTATATAAAATGAGTCTGGTATCCCCAACGGATATGGGATAGTTATCAATGAGCCGGGTATCAACAATAGATACAGGACAGTTATAGGCACTCGATCACAACAAAGTAATAAATGAAAGTGAGTCACATGTGCATTGCATATTCATTTAATATGTATGTTAGAATGATTGCAATATCCTGGTAACTTGTAATTGAATGAGAATGTGAATGTTTTGAACAAAGTGTTATGTGATTATGTGAACTGTATGTGTATGAGATTGAGTGAGCCATTAAGGATGGTCACTCACTGAGTTTTCAAAAACACACCCAAAATTTGCAATATTTTCCAGGCTCAGAAGAGTTACCCTGTTAGGCTAACGGTGGTATAACCACTGCATTCAAATAAGAGATAGAGATCGGGATCAGTTCGCATCTACATTTGTTTTCTTATTTTTGTATCAAATTGTATATTCCGAAATTTTTGTACAATTTATATTTGAATATTTCTGTATGTAATAACTTTCCAAAGTGAAAAGGTTTGTCAATGAGAATAATAATAAATGTGATTTTGATGTCACAAAAGAAAAGTATGGGGGCCCAATTTGATTATTGGTTTTTGCATACGCGTGCATTGAAAAAAAATTGTAATGACCTCAAATGTTGACTATTCTAGCGTGCCACCCTCACGGGATACATACTCAGATATCACTCAGGATGTCGGATACGTGTCTTGTGAGAATGGGATGTTACAACACCTCCTTCATAGACAACCAAGATTTAACATTCAATGTACCTCCTCCTTTAAACCTAATTGAGGTTCAATAAACCCTTCACATCTTTCAATCCTATTCAAGATTCAACAACTAACAATCAAATATATGTCGTGGTAATATTGTTAATCGTCAATTGAATTACAATTTGAACATCATCTAAAATAGTAATTAAATGTTAAGACATTTCCAAAAAAATTTGAGTTTTTTTTCTTTTTTATGGAGAAAATCACATGTCCTAAATTAAATAAATAGCCCGAGTATTAGTCCATATCATCTTCATTAATGTAGTCATTAATAGGTATTAATGTTACATTGTACTTATATAAAATGAGACTTCTTATATTAAAATATTAAAAATAAAGTTTAAATTAATTTTGATAATTTACATAAAGTTTCAAATTAAATTATTAATTTTTCTAAAAGCATTATATAAGAAACTTGTGTCAATATGGTTCAATTTATCTGCTAATGAACTTCACTATAATAGTTGAAGTGTCGCGATAACAAAATAACTATTTTCTATTTTTATCATTAAGAAGTAACAAAGGACGAGGTAAGTTAAACTTTTCTATTTCTTCAGTTTAGTTAGGATAATATAAAGGAAAATAACATAAATTTATCACCTCAATACAACATAATATGCTATATAGAAAAAAGATAAAGTGGACCATTCTCATAGGACCAAGGACATAAGTTTCGTACTGTACTTGTACTAGTCCAAAATTGGTATTGACATTATTGGTACCATTTTGGTGCATGGTACCGACGCATAACGATCTTTTTGGTGAATACCAATCGATATCCAATTGTTAAAATTTAGTACTAAATTGAAAAAAGACTTAAATTTTCTTAACCCTAATATGATCTTCCTCACTTTCCCCATTCGACTGCTTCCCTCAAGTCTGAACCTCTTAGCTCTCATTTTCTCGCTGTCTAGTCAGTAGCTCATCGGTGTCCTCGTCGCTACATAGCTTCCATTATCACTATGCAGCTTTCCCTTGCAGCCACTCTAGTGCACGCCAAGATTTATTCGTTAGTTTTTGGAAGATAAATCCACCTTATCAGTAACATAAATTCTTCAGTGAGTGGCCATGCTTTAGGGTCTAATCTCAAATTGAACCTTTATTATTCTTAAATACTCAAATAAATTTAAGAGTAAGAAAGGAAAAAGAAATTTCCATGGGCATATTCATTCTTCAGTGATGTAAAAAAGAGTTAGTTCAAATGAAACATGGATGAGAAAGACTTAGTTCTATTTTTTATTTTAGTTTTTATTTCTCTAAGTTCTATTTTTTATTTATGTTTTCATTTCTCTACCTTAGTTTCCAAGCTTCAGACTCGGAGAATCCAAAAAAAAAGTTGATTTTAATTTTTATGAATGAAATTGAGAGATTTGAGTTAAGCTTTTTAGTTGTTTATAGTCTACATCCTAAGATTTTTTGACGGGATTTTACGTCTAGTAATGGGTTTTTATTTAACTAATTCATAAAAGTAGTTTGGCCTTTGATTTGTGAACACTGGCTTTTGCCAATATTGCAGGAACATTTTCTTGATGCTAACATAAATGTGGGAGCTCTATTAAAGTGTGGTAATGTGCTTGATAAAATATTTGCATCTGGAAGTATGCCCGTCCATATTCATAGCTACTTCCATTTTTCACATTACACATTTTCATAGATGAGTTTTAAAATGCAGAGTTGAGGAATGTTGGGTATTGTTTAATAGTACCTCGAAACAAATTAGACAATTATGGCGCATAACCCTTTCCCCACATCGATGTGCATCTTTAATTGAATTTGAATAGGATCAACATAAAAAAGTAAATATTACGATCGTTACTTAAACGACTAACCTATTAAATGTTCTAGATCTTTCACACAAAACACAATGAATTGCACTTTGAATTTTCATTCAGGTTATCCAATAAATCACAATTTGAAAAACCTGACTCTAAATCACATTTTGTAGATTAAGGTTGTCATGTATTTCGTTTTATCATGTGTTTTTGGTTCGTTAGTGGCATTTTTAACTTTGATATTCATGCTATAAAAGTTTCAATATATTTTTAGTAAATTTAATTTCATGTGAAAAACTTTATCTTTGATATAAAGTTATTAACTTAATATTGATTTATGTTTATATTAATTTTTATAAATAAATGGAGGGAAGTACAATTCAGCTTCTTCAAGAATATTTAAAGATCTAGCTTGTACTCATACTAAATTAGTTCATCATATTAAGAACCTTGCTATTTATTTATATTACAATAAAAATTTCAAAGATAAGGGAATCACTAGGCTTACATGAAGACTGTACTTAAAGGCTGTCAAAATGAGAAAGATAGAATACAAAGATTGAACTACAAAATTTGTAGTAGAAGTTCTTTTTTTAGTGGTCAGGATGATACTAGTAATTTTAAAATGGTATTCCTACCTAACAAAAAAGAGATTACCGTAAGTGATGTGAGGAAGAGAAGAAGACAAGTGTCTAACACCGTCGCTCCACGAACAACTCCTAAAACTCAACCTTTAATTTGTAGTACCTAAAATCTAGAAAAGGTCTTAATATGGACATGAAAATGGCTAGATGGTATAATGAAGTAGGTATATCGTTCAAATGTTGCTTAGTTTTATTATCAACTTATGTTGGATGTTATTGCCTATTATAGTCTAGGATATAAAGCTCTTTCACCTGATGATTATGGAGGTAATATTTCGAGCTGCCCTATTTGTAAAATAAAAAGTTATTTTTGATGAAAGAAGAGTGGCGTGGATAATTTATAGGCGTTCAATTATATGTGATGTTATGACAAATAGAAGACATAAGCCTATTATCAATTATTTGGTTTATTTAGCTTAGGGAGCTATGTTTTTAAAGTCCATTGATGCATATACTCTTGTAAGCAATTTTAATACTCTATTTGAGATATTTAATGAATTTGTGAATGAAATTAGGCTTGAAAACATTGTACAGTTCCCCACTTATAATAATTTATGCTTATAAAGTAGATAGAAAAGGTTGCAAAGTAGGTGTAATTCTTTTTATTGGACTCTTTACTTTATACTGAACATTGTATTAACTTGATGTTCAAAAATATAGGAGATGCTAGACACTTTTCTATCATTAATGAAATTGTGTAGAAAAACAAAAAAAATGACTAAGTTCATTTATAGTTATATATAGGTAAATTTAATAGGAAAAGGTTTCACTAATGGTAGGAATTTGTAAACTAATTTTATATCACTTCAATAGTGTGTTCTAATGAAGAAGAAGCTGACATAAATGTTTGCAAGTGATAAATGAGTTATATCTTAGTATACTAGGTCTAATACATGAATGAAGGTTTCTCGAGTTATAGTTAAAGATCAAGAATTTCAGTCTTAATCTCAATTTGTCATCGAAATTTATGAGTCTTTAGTGGGAGCATTTTGTATGGTTGATAGTGATGAAAAGACAATAATAAGATTACTTTTAGGATGCTATAAAGATAGGGAAGGAAGCAATCAAGGTCAATTTAAAAAATAGGTTGTTGTTGTTGTATATACCTTATCTTGCAGTCATCAATGAAAGATGAGAAAGAAAATTTTACAAAGATGAGAAAGAAAATTTTACTTTATGTTATTTACTTCTAGAGCATTTTTTGTCACATCCCCTACCATAGAGTATATACCCGAACATCCAAAGGATATTCAAGTACATATCCTATGACAATGATATGTTGGATCAAACCTAATCTCTTAATAAATGGCATCATAAAGAAAACACAATACTTAAAATTCTAAACTCCTCATTGCATTCATTCATAAAAGTTTACATAGTAGTCATTAAAACCAATATTTACATATTAAACATGAGAAAGTTTACAACCCTTATACAAAAGTTCTACATAATATAGAAGAAATACATAGTTATAATTAGAACTCCTCAATTGCTGGCTGATAGATCTTTGAATCATATCTTAGTCCAAAATGTTCTTTGAAAAGATCTTAGAAATCTTGGTCTCCTGTCTCATACCTGAAAAGTCATATTGTAATTTTTGATGAGTTTTGCAAACTTAATGAATAAACCATCATTGATGATCTCACTCCAAGCAAACACTCAAATATCGTACAACCAACCAATTTCACAAGTTTCCATCACAATAAGACATAATGAATTTCATACATATCACATAGATTCTTTCAGAACTTGTACAACTCAATCAATCACGTTATTATGACAGATCACTTTAACATCACAACTTCATAATAGGTTTTATAAGCATATATTTTATAATCATAAATATGCAAATGCAGATGCATATAAGACTCTAGATTTGTTATTATTTGTTGTGACCGAGTGCCTTTCAGATACAAATCAGATACTAGCCCATTAGGCTTAGTCAGATACAGAAATCATGAAGCAAATCTTACGAGCTTACAACTCTTTCAGACTAGCTACTCTAATCATGACACGTTTAACTGATAATGCATTTAATGAAATGTATCAAATAATAGAATATGCCATAATTAGCTTTTGCTTATGATGCACAGACAAAATCTTATATTCATCGGACTTCAGTCTATCATTTAATTTTCATTGAGTATTCAAAATTCAACCAAAGTTTAGTAGCAAACAAATATTATTCAAATTTTATATGTAAATAAAACACTTCCAATACATTCCCGACTATCAAACTCCTCGAACCTTTAAAGTCTGGAATTCATATACAGATCATAAACAGTTTAATCATTGGAAGTTAGACAGAATCAATCAATCCTAGGAAGATCATCTAGGTTGACTCATAAATGCTCCCTTAAGCTAATTACCGTGAAGCCCTGACGTTGTTTGGAAGCAGTCGCTCGTGCTCCTCTATATACAATCACATACATTTATATGTCACTCATGTGCATTTTCATATGAATAATCAATCATAAATACAATTATGAATGTATCATGTATTATGTATGTTCAATGACAATTTCTCAAATATGTTTCTTTAATACTCTTTATAAATAATTTACAACACCTTGAAAACATTCTTATAATCCTTAATACCCTTTTATCACACTTGAATCCTTTCATTCAACATCAATTAAATTCATTTAAGAACTCATTTAAACTTTAATACCTCGTATGGAAACATCCTAGCCTTGATTAGTTCGAGAATCACTCACAGAAAATTGAAAGAACTAAAAAAAACACCCTTTGCATTTCCTCTCGGGTCATGACCACGATCGTGACTTTTCTCCTTTTCGGCAAAGTCGCGATCGTGCACTGCAATCCTGCACTTTCATCTTTTTCAGCAAGGGTCATTATCATGCAGGAGCAAGGGTCGTGCCCTGCTGTGTTTTTCTTCCTCCTTGCTTCTATTTATCCGCAACTCACATACATTTTAACACCAAGTTCACTCCAATTTTCTAGGTTACTTTACCACAAACACAACACCATTCCATACTCATTCACATACCTATTTAATTTCATGAAATTATCAGACTCTAATCAATTGATTAAACCTCTTCAACATCATAATATCATTCATGAAACCTATCCTTTTCCATAACATGATATTCATTTTATCAAACACTTCATTATCAAAATTCT
>JAOSBO010208757.1:0-16713 GCA_027563915.1 Erythroxylum rotundifolium | reverse complement strand
GTTCATGTAATACCTAAGGTATCGTTCTCACGCGAAGGGTAATTTAATCCTAAAATCTAAGGCTTGACTAAATTTCTCAATAAATCAAAATTAACAATTGATGCACAATTTTAAACAATCAAACAATTAATATCAAGAATTGAATTAAAAAAACATAAACAAGGTAGAAGATTTGCACAACCTGATCACAAATCTACCTAGGAACTACCAATTGAGAGAAAGGGGGTTTTATCTGACCTTAACTAAAATCTAATTGATTATAAGATTACCGAATTACCGGGCCTAGACAGTCCTAGGGTAGACTATTCTCTCTCAAGCTATAATCTTTAACCTTAATGAATAATCCCTAATTTAAATTATGGGATTGTAATCTCTCGATTAAAAATTTACCCAAAACCTAAATTAGTTATAAAATTGTCTAAAAACCTATGCACGATCTCTCGCTACACAAATTTAATGATTTGATTCAATTCTTTATCTATTAAATTACCTAAGTCTCGTTAGCCCAATTTGATGATATTCACTCTGTTCACTCTCTCAATTTGTGACTGAATTATTAAGCACAGAAATCAAATCACAAATAACTCAATAAAAACACAATAAACAAAATTTCATTAATATCAAGAACAAAATCCCAAAGGTAAGTGTAGAAGAAACTCAACATTCAACAAATCTATTCTCAACAACTATCTCAATTTTATACATCAATAAAACTGAAATAAATTGGAAAATACAATTGGAATGGGATAGTGGAGGAAGCGATGCAGGGAAACCTCCTGTTCCTGGAAGTACTTCACATCAAGCTTCTTCTCTTTGTCTCTCTTCCTTCGTCTCCTTCCTCAAATCTCTCGATAGTCTCTCTAGGGTTTTGAAATTTGAATGATGCAAAAAAAAATTGCTCTTCTGTTCTATGATGTTCTATTTATATCTTTGAAGCCCTATGGTTTATTCTGGGTTAAAACGGTCCCAAAAGTTCCTCAAAATTTGATGTTTTTAGTTGTTTTCGTGTATGCCTGCTATAGACCACGATTATGGTTAACACCTAACCTTCTCTATCACGATCGTGCCTAAAGTGCACCATGGTGGCCTGGGTCTTGTTGGCTCGCCTCTTTCTATCAAGATCGTTGTCTGTGTTACCAAGACCGTGGGCCATGTTTAGCCTAAAACTCTTTGAAACTTCTTCGTTCTTTGTCATTTACCCTGAAACACTAACAAACACGTCAAAGTACCTCAAAAATTATAACATTTAAGTCAAAGACTCATACTAAACCATAAAAATAACAAATAAACTAACATAATTAAGACCTAAATAAACACCAAGCACTCGATTTAACACTAAATATATAATAAAATAAACCCTAAAACATAATGCAATTTATAACTATCAAGCTCCTCCACTTCTCTGCTCCTCACTTGGTCCTTAACTGAATCACAAAGGTGGCCACCCTCCATTCCAACACCAAAATGATCAATTCTTACCCTAAACTAACATCAAAGATAAAAGAACAACCAAGAAGATCAAACTAAACAAAAACACACAAAATAAGTCCTATAACACAATAATAACAACTTGTTATGCAAGAAACACTTGCCAAATACTTATAAAAACACACGCATATGCCTATCTATTAACTTTCACGATTCATAAAAGTCTAAAATATTTGTTCACTTAGAAGGAGCTAAACATAAGGCAGAGGAGGTGGTTGGAGTTAATAAAAGATCATGATTTTGCGATAAAGTACCACCCCGGAAAGATAATTTAGTGGATGATGCCTTAAGTAGGAGACCTACCAATTCGATAGCACAATTGAAGATGATATATCTTCCACTTTTAGTTAAAATGAGGTCTTTAGGAGCAACATTAGATGCAGTAAACTCATGGACATTAGTTGTTATCTTTCATGTTCATTCCATTTTAGTGGATCGGATTAGAGAAGCACAGAAATAAGATTCTCAGTTGATAAAGTTGAAGGTCAAAGTTGAGACTAGGCAAAGAACATATCTTACAGTCAAGCAAGATGGTATAGTGATGAGGGGACAATGATTATGTGTACTAAATATAGGAAACTTAAAGAAAGAGATTTTAGAGGAAGTTCACTCCATAACTTACACTATGTATCTGGGTAGTATGAAAATGTACCAAACTCTTAAAAACACTATTAGCGAAGAGGGATGAAGAAGGAAATAGTAAAGTTCATACAAGTAGAGCATTGGAAGCCTGCAGGATTAATACAGCCCCTCCCTATCCTTGAATGGAACTGGAAAAAGATTACTATAGACTTTATAGTAGGACTTTAATGGAGACAGAGGGAGCACGATGCTATATGGGTGATAGTTGATAGGTGAACAAAATTTGCAAATCTCCTTCCATTCTAAAATGATTATGCCTTACACAAGTTAACCCAACTTTATATGGATGAGATAGTTAGACTGCAAGGTTGATATGTGTTTAATTGATGATATATTTAATCATTTACACTTAGCGATTAATGACACAAAAAATGCTTAACATGCTTATTTTAATTCATATATGATTTTAGGTAAAATTTGGAACAAAGAAATTAAAGTGAATCGAAAGCACTATATTTGGACCATTTTCTGAAGAATAATTTTTACTTGTCTTCATGGAGCAAGTAGAAGAAAATTAAAAGACAAAAAGAAGATAGTAAGAAAATTGAATACATAAAATGCAAAGAACGTGGAACAAAACTCATGCACAATATGAAGGAAATGATAGCAGTAGATGAACCAACATGCCAGCCGCAAGAAAACGACAACGCACAAGCCAAATGAAGGAGCAAACGACAACACACAAACCAAATGAAGGAGCAAATGGGGACACACAACCAAATAAAACATAGACGTAGAAAGAAGTAGCAGTAAGGCATCTACAAGGGTTAAGAGGATGAATAGTATGCATGGACCAAAAACCCTTTAGTTTAATTTTCAAATCAAGCTACAGTAGCAACAGGGAAGGGCAAAAAAGAAGAGAGGGTTAGTAGCAAGAAAAGGAGTGGCATGAGAGAAAAGTGAAGAGAGTTGTGGGAAAGAAAGAAGGGTGAATGGTGTCGTGGTCCATCAATATTTATTTTTCAAATCGATGAACAATAATTACGAAGAAGTTTGTCGCAGTGAAGAGATAAGGGGTTTTGGTAGGGTATTTTTATGGGGGTTGAAGCATTTTCTTTAGAGAGATTCATGGAAGGCTAAGTTCTCGACATCGATTAAAAGTTAATATCAAAACCGACGACTAGGGTTAAGCTTTTTTATTATTTTTTTGTTTCTTTCTCTCATTAGAAATTGATTACATTATCTTGTATAAATTGATTAGGTATTTGAATGATGATGATTTTAATGCTCTATTGAATCATTTTCCATGAAATCCCATTGTTATAATCAAATGCAATACATAATCGTTGTATTCTCGATTCATGTGTAGCGACTAATGGTTCTGAATCATTAGAGACAACATAACATAGGTTAAATAATCTGAGCTTGCGTGATTATTGCCTAGATTCGTTTATTTTTCTTATTCGTGAGGCGATTGTCTGGATAAACTTAAAGAGCTTATTTTAGGTTTCCCCATAGCTAGTGTTAATTGATGAGCACTTCATAATTAATTAGGATCTAAGGAAAAATTGAGATTAACAGAGCTTGTTGTTAACCTACGACTAATAATTACTAAAAGAGATAAAGAACAATAAATCAAGAATTGTGCTTAATTAGGGTATAGGTTAAGATTGAACCAAAGAACTGGATCCCTACCAAATTCCCCAATTTTACCATTTTTACATGTTTTCTTTAATTTTTTCATTAAGTTTATTGTATTTTATTTTCTTATTAAATCCAAGCCCTTCATTACCTAAACAACAATTATTTCATTTCATAAGCTAATCGAGCACTCCCTATGGCATTATTTTGACTAACGTTATGACACATAGGTCAAATTTGGCATTGTTGCCGAGGAGTGCGGTGTTTTAGTTTTTTTGTGATTTTAATTAATGTTTTGTATATTTTTGTTCGTAATTAATTTCTTTTTAGTTATTTCATGATCTTTATTTTTTGTTTTTGTTTGGTGTTTGTGATTATAAAAATTTTTTCGATATGGATGCAAGTAATTTTTTCTTTAATTTATATTCTCAATCCTATAATAATGTTTGGACTAATCAACCTAACTTTTGTTATGGATGGGATAATCAACTGAATTAATTCCATAATAGTTTTTAGGAAGCACATCAATTCCCATACACATCAGAAGCTCCCTATCAAGACTTAGGTACATCCTTAGAAGAATTAGTTAATGTGTATGCTACTAACACTTTGCAATTCTAGCAGGAAACAAGTCTAGAATCCAAAACTTGACAAGTCCGGTGGATCAATTGATGGAAGCTATTAATTGCCTAGCATCACAAAGCAAAGGGACACAACCATATCAACCAAAGGAGTACCAGATGGATATTAGCACGAAAACTATACAAAGTGAAAAGGAGCTTGAGAATTTTGAGGTCAACCCTTTACGAATTGCTTATGTTGAATAAGTTGAAAAGGAGCTAGAAGCAGAAAAAGATACATCTTTTAGCTTGGAGTTAAAAAATGAGTTCATAATTATTATTGAGATTGACTCTTTACCTTTACTTAGCAGTTTAGAGGAATTAAATAAAGTCGAAAAGGCAAAAAGACTTTAGAAATATTTCTGGAGTTTATGAACTTAGTCGAGACTGAGAATCTGAGGATAAGGAAGACATTGAATGGGGATGATGAACAACTAAGGTCCTATCTAGAACAACTTCGCATAGAAGTAGCGCTAACTATAATACTTGAAGATCACAATTTTGTCACGTGAGGGGAAGAAGGAATCAAGCCAACAAACCTAAAAAAAGTCACTTCTTGGGAGGAAACCAAAGGGAAGTAATTTTTTTTACTTTTAAATTTTCATATATATTAATTTTTATGCATATGTGTTTCTTTGTTGTTTATTTTTTCTTATTTTTAAGTTTTCAATCAGAATGAGAGAAAGAATAAATCAAATAAGAAACATTTTATCATTTTCTATTACTTGTAGGATTATTTAATGATAAGTAGAGAATGAATTAACTAGAGAATTGCATAACAACTTTAGCATGTATTTTTACTCTTGTGATTGGTCAATATGCATATCTTTAGAAGAGCAGTGACTAGTGGTAGACAAAGCCGATGAGATTTTGAGCCTTTTTAGACTGAAACATCTATATCAATCTCATTATCCTTTGATAATGTATGACCTTCATGACATGAACATCCTAAATTTGCATTGAATTTCTATTCAAGACCATATTTTTATCACATGCATTAACTTGGATATGATTAGGCATTCTTTGTTTTTCATAAATTACATTAGTCAAATAACGTAACCCATTGACATGATTTTTCCCTTAATAGACCCAATTTGAGCTTTATATTTTTTCTTTGTGTACTAACCAAATTACATGCTTTATACTTACCCAAATGCCCTACCTAAGCCATAAGCTAGTCGAGCATTCGTGATTGTTGAGTTTGTGGATGTACAAAATTCTAAGTATGGGGGTGTCCATATGTATGGGTTTGTTATGATGTTGGGATGTTTTATCATTGAAATTCCCATGTTAATTTAATTTCTTTTAATGTTAAAAAAGAAAGGAAAAGAAAGAAAGAAAAGAGAAAACAAAATAAAAGAAAATGAAAATTAAGAAAAGAAAAAGGAATAAAAAAATATATGTTTAAATAAATGTGTCTAGGAGCAAGTGCATATATGTTGAAAAGTTGTTTATGATTAATACATTCTCTAAAAGTTGTGATGAATGTATTAGTTGAATATATTGGATATAAGTTAGAAGTAGTTTTGTAAGGTTCACTTATTGTGTTTTCAATGTATTGTTGACATCAATTGTATGAATGATTCCTTTGGATTGGTGTATGCTTCATGTGGTTGGTGTGTGAAAGTTGAATGGGGTTATGAAATATAAATGTTACATTTGTCATAGTTGACGATACCCAATTTTTTATGAGTGTAACTTTGTTTCACTAGCTTTGATGGCTTTCATGATACTTGACCCAAATACATCTCTGTTACACCACATTCCCAACTGAAATATGCAAGTTGAGTTCGATGCGGCAAAACCCAGAAGTTCACCGTGGCGAAATTATCCAGAAACCTATTCCGAGAACATGTTTTGGGACATTTTTCATCTTCTTACTTCCTACATTTCACATATAACCCATATTAACACTAAACTATCCTTTCTACTTCATTTCCAACTTCATTCCAACTCAATATCATTCACAACAATTCAAATCTACTTTTGATCATCAACCAAACAATAAAACATTCACATAAACCATTCATCAACAACTTCCTATACATATTCACTTTATTTTCATTTCTAACCAACCCTAAATATGCTTCATCTAATAATCAAGAAGGGTTAATGCTCATACTTACTTGTTTTAGCCTCAGAGTCTTCAAATTCTTCAAGAATCTCCAGCCCTAGCTTATTTCACTTCTTTTCTCCACTTCCATCTTTCTCTCTTCTTTCACTCACATACAAGACTATAATTAATTCTTCCCCCTTTTATACCTTTAATGAGTGTGAAATTTCTAATTTTCCCTTCCATTTATACCTAATGTCTATTTAAGCTTAAGTGGTGTTCCAAAAATGCCCATCTATTGTCTTACAACATTAATACTTTAATTCCATCAATCCATGAAATAAATCCTCCCAAACTTAACATAATAATTAAACTCCAAATAATATGATTTATCTAGCAAGACCACAAAATTTATTTCAATCATGCTTAATAAAATAAATAAATAAATTTGGGGCCCAATAGTAATTGTGAGTTTTGGCTAGATCAAGTAGTGCTTTTAAGTCATATAGTAAGTGGGCAAGGTATTTAAGTGGATCTGAAGAAAATAGAAGTAGTAATGGAATGAGAGGTTCCAAAGAATGTGTCTGAATTCCGGAGTTTCTTAGGATTTGTTGGTTATTATAGAAGGTTTGTCAAGGTTTTTTCACTGATCTCAACCCCTTTGACAAAACTTCTGAGAAAGAATGTGCCTTTTAGATGGAGTGTTAATTGTCAAAGAAGTTTTGAGTAACTAAAACATCAGTCGACTACAGCACTGGTGTTGACTACTCCATCGGGAACTAGTGGATATGTAGTATACAGTGATGCTTTGCATCAAGGATTAGGATGTGTGTTGATGTAGTATGGCAACGTGATGGCCTATGCATCGAGACAATTAACGCTCATTAGATGAACTAACTAGTACATGATTTAAAGCTTACAGTAGTAGTCTTTTCTCTAAAGATATGGAGACATTATTTATATGGAGAGACATTCCAAATGTACACCAATCATCAGAGTTTGAGGTATCTATTAAGTCAGAAAAGATAGAGAAGATGGATTGAGTTGTTGAAAGTTTATGATTGCACAATTGAGAACCATCCTGGCATAGCTAATCTGGTAGCTGATGCATTAAGTAGGAAGTCGAATAGCAGTGTAGCTCAGACTCAATTATCGAGGTTACTGAGCTTAATTCAGTTGAGAGCTTTGAACGTGGAGTTGAATCTAAAGCATAATGAAGCATTGATAGCCAAGCTAAAGTTGAGACCGATGTTGCGTGAGAGTAAAGATCTTGAAATAATGAAACTAATTGAGAAGATTAAGATGAATACAGATTCTAAATTTAAATTGAGAAATGAAACATTGTGGTTAAAATAGAGGTTGTGTGTGCCTAATATGGATGAGAAATTCTAGAGGAATCACATAGCAACTTATGCTATGCATCTTAGCATTACCAAGATTTATAACACGTTGAAGCAACATTTTTGGTGACTAGGGACAAAAAAGCAAGTGGCTGAATATGTGGCTAAGTGTTTGACTTGCTAGCAGATCAAAGTAAAGCATTAAGCTCCAGTTGGAAAGCTACAATCATTGCCTATTCTAGAGTGGAAATGAGAGAGAATCATGGTGGATTGTGACCATTGTATCAGATAGGGATCCCAAATCTACCTCAAGATTTTAGGAGAGCTTACAGACAGCTTTGCGTACGAGGTTGAGCTTCAGTACTACATTTCATCCTCAAATAGATGGACAGAGTAAAAGGACAATAAAGATTGTTGAGGATATGATTAGAGCATAGGTATTGTATTTTCAAGGAGATTGAGATTAGTACATAGCTTTGATTGAATTTGCTTACAACAACAACTACCACATAGTAATATTGGAATAGCGCCTTATGAGGCATTGTGTGGTAGAAAATGTTGATCGCCTCTATATTAGGATGAGGAAGGTTTGAGAATGATAGAAGGCCTATAATTGATACAAGATACTGTCGATAAGGTAAAACTGATCCGAAGCCGAGTAAAAGCAGCACAAGATAAAGAGAAGAGTTATGTCAATCAATACAGAAAGGATATGGAATACAGTGTGGGAGAAAAAGTATTTCTGATAGTTTCGTCTTAGCGAGGAGTGTTGAGATTTGGCAAGAAGGGTAAGTTGAGCCCTACGTACATTGGTCCTTATAAGATTATAGAGACCATTGGCGTACATATCAGCCTTACCGAGTGAAATGTCACAAGTACAATGTTTTTCATATGAGCATGCTTAGGAGGTATAGATCTAATCCGATGCATGTATTACCAGCTCAAGAGATTAAAGTTGCTAGTAATCTGAGTTATATGAATGAGCCAGTCAAGATAGTAGGATATCAAAAAAAATAGTTAAGGAATCGAGAAATTCCATTAGTGAAATTCCTATGGAAAAATCATTCGAGTGAGGAAGCAATTTGGGAAACAGAAGAGCATATGAGAAAGCAATATCCCCAACTGTTTCATCAATAAGGTGAGAATTTCGAAGACGAAATTTCTTAAGGAAGGGATAATTGTAACATCCCATTATCCTATGATAAGGGTTAGAACCTTAGGATACTATATATGAGAGTTTACTGAGAATTTAGAAGTGCATCTATGCATTATATGGCATACTCATACACATGAATAATGTTGTCACTCATGAAAATAATTGTTCATGCATTCATTGACATTTTCTGGGTATATATGGCTTTAATGTGAATTATGGATTATGTCTTCAAAATTAAATTAGACTATATAATAATTAATTTCACATTTTTGGTGATATTTTGGATATTTTGGGAATTTTACCAAAAATTTGGGGTATTTTGGACTAATAAATGTGTGACAATTGGACAAATTACTATATAACAAGTGGAGCAATTAGTAAATGACATTTTACTACCACACATTAAGAAATGTAGGTCACACTAGTGAAGGACAAATATCACACTTGCATGTGTGACATGTGGCAATGGATCACCGAAGCCACCTAAGTCATATTTTTGGGTAAGGAAGTTTTTGCAACTCCTTTGTTTTGTTTCCACAGAAAACACCATTCTTCTCCTTACTCATCCATTACCAAAACACCATACTTGTCCATTCTTCGGTATTGGCTTATATGCTTGATTTCACATCAATGTTACACCCCAATTCAATCTATTTCTTATTTTTGATTCTCTCTATCCTTGCTTTTCTCCACCGAAATCTCATTCTTTCAACTTCTGAAATTTCGCTGAAGAGTTTGAAGTTTGAATCAAGTAAGTGATGCTTTAAGTTATATGGGTAGTGTAGATGACATTTTGATGATGTTTTAATGTTTGTAAATGGATGCATGCATGAGTGGTGTAGTAGGACGAAAAGTTTCAGTGATTTAAGTAAAACGAAAATGTGCAGAAAGTGTGAAGAATGATTGTGGAAATTGGAGTTATATGAAGTGTGCTGGAGTGTGTTATATACAATGTTTTACTAAACATAAATTTTTATTTAGGACATAAATGATCTGTGAATATCCAAACTGGATGGATTTTGATTTAGAGTAACTTATAAACATATGGCTACATTTTTTATGAAGGAATCGAATTTGAAATATGTCCTTAAGAGTCTTGAAATTTGGCTTAAGTTGAGAATTGTATTCTATTAAGGTATGAGCACAATCTGTAGCTTTTTGAATATAACTTGCATGATATTGAACCAAAATGCATGAAATTGATGTCATTAGACACTTAATGCATTGTGGAACATTTGATTAGAAGAATGTGTTGTCTAAATACCTCATTGTCTAGGCTATAATGGTTATACAAATCTGACCCAAAATCTGCCTAAGAAAATATGGAAAAAGTGCAGAAGATGTGATATTGAACACTATGGAATAGGTACTATTTTGGGGTTTATAAACAATCACGAACTTTTGAATTATGTGTTGATGTTACTAAACTAAAACTAAAGTAGAAATGAAGAGGTCATCAACTGTAAATGATAGAATTTTGATAACGAAGTATTTGATAAAATGAATATCATGTTATGGAAAATGATACGTTTCATGAATGATATTATGTAGTTGAAGAGGTTTAATCAATTGATTAGAGTTTGATAATTTCATGAAATCAAATTAGTATGTGAATGAGTATGGAATGATATTGTGTTTTTGGTAAAGTAATATAGAAAATTGGAGAGAACTTGTTTTCAAAATTTATGTAAGTTTCAGATAAACAGAAGAAAGGAGGAAAAAAACGTAGCCAGGCATGATCGTGCACCCACACGATCGCGACCCTTGCTGAAAAAGACGAAAGTCACGATCATGTAGGTAAAGGATGAAAGTCGTGATCGTGCACCTGCACGATCGAGACTCTTCCAAAAAGAAGAAAAGCCATGATCATGCACCTGTACAATCATGACCTAAGAGGAAATGCAAAGGTTTTTTATTTTTTCAAAATTTTTGAGTGATTTTTGGACTAATCAGGCCTAAGATATTTCCATGTGAGTTATTAAGGTTTAAATAAGTTCTTAAATGAATTTAATTGATGTTGAATGAAAGTATTCAAATGAGAAAAAGGTATTAAGGATTAAAAGAATGTTTTGAAGGTGTGTAAATTGTTTTTAAAGAGTATTAAAGAAACATACCCGAGAAACTGTCATTGAACATGCATAATACATGATACATTCATAAATGTATTTATGATTGATTATTCATATGAAAATGCATATGAATGGCATATAAATGCATGTGAATGTACATAGAGGAGCACGAGTGACCACTTCTAAACATCGTCGGGACTTCACAACAATTAGCTTAAGGGAGCATTTATAAGTCAGCCTATATGATCTTCGTAGGATTGATTAATTCTATTTAACTTCCAATTATTAAACTGTTTGTGATTTGTATATGAATTTCGGACTTTAAAGGTCTAAGGAGTTTGATATTTGGGAATGTATTGGAAGTGTTCTATTTGCATTTGAAATTTGAATAATATCTTATTGCTACTGAACTTTGATTGAATTCTGAATACTCAATAAAAGTTGAATGCTAGACTGAGGTCCAATGAATATAAGATTCTTTCTGTGCATCATAAGCAAATGCTAATTATGGCATATTTTGTTATCTGATGCATTTCATTAAACGCTTGATCAGTTAAAGGCATTGTGATTAGAGTAGCCAATCTGAAAGAGCTTTAAGCTCAGAATTCTACACTTAGAGGTTTGCTCCATGATTTCTCTATCAGACTAAGCCTAATGGGCCAATATCTGTATCTGTATCTATATCTTAAAGGCACTCGGTCATAACAAATAATAACAAATCTGGAGTCTCATAGGCATCCGCAATTGCATATATATGATTATGAAATATATGCTTATGAATTCTTTTCTGAAGTTGTGATGTTAAAGTGGTATGTCATGATAACGTGATTAATTGAGTTGTGCAAGTTCTAAAAGACTGTATGTGATGTGGATGACATTCATTATGTCTTATTATGATGGAAACTTTTGTGAAATTGGTTGGTTGTATGATATTTGTGTGTTTTCCTTGAGTGAGATCATCAATGATGGTTCACCCATTGAGTTCAAACAACTCATCAAAAATTGTAACGTGACTTTTCAGGTACAAGACAGGAGACCTAGATTTCTAAGATTTTCTAGAAGAACATTTTGGACTAAGATATACTTCAAAGGTCTGTCAGTTGGCAATTGAGGAGTTCTAGTTATAACTATGTAGTTTTTCTATATCGTGTAGAACTTGTGTATAAGGGTTGTAAACTTTCTTATGTTTAGTATGTGAATATTTGTCTTAATGACTACAATGTAAACTTTTATGAATGAATGCAATGAGGAGTTAAGATTTTTAAGTAATATGTTTTCTTTATAATTCCATTTAAAAGATTAGGTTTGATCCAACATACCATTGTCATAGGATATGTACTTAAATAGCTTTTGGATGTTCGGGTATATACTCTATGGTTGTGGGATGTGACAGTTAAAATGCCCTTTTTGGGAAAAAAAGGGTATTAATGACTTAAAGCCTATTCAAAATTTTTAAAGCATCCAATCAATAAGTATTAACACTAATTAGAGTATTTCATGATCAATTTGATGATAAGACAGTTGTGGAATATTTTTGGGATTTAATTCGGTTAGTTGGTGAATTAAACTCGTTAAAGGCAATTTGGTCTTTATGTATAAAATGATGTAAGGGGATTGGTGAGTCACACCTAAAGACCAATTAGAGCCTTTCTTTAGAGTTTACGCATCATTAAAGGAATGGTGATGAGTCATTAAAAAATGACCAATTAGAAGATGCCTTGTGTAATGCACTAAAAAGGTATTAAAGGAGTAAAGTAAGACCAATTGCTTCCTTCTTTCAACATAAAGGTGAGAGTGAAACAAAAGAAGAAAAAGAAGAGAAGAAAGAGTGAAGTTTTAGCCAAGGAGAGATGAAGGAGAGTGCAACTAATTTTGGATTGGTTTTGGAGCATGATTTGATGAGAGCTTGATCAAGACTAATCATTCTTCAATTGTCCGAAAGATTGAAAGAAAGTGGTAAGTTTTCCTAACTAAATTTCTAGTTTTGGGTTTTTGAGTAAGATAGATTCATGTAAGATTAATGATGATTTTGACATGTCATGGAATAGATAATAAGTTTGGAACCATTTAAGGGTTGAATATGATAAGAGAAAGAGTTATGTTTAGTGAAATTTTATCTTTGGTTCTTGGTTCACTTGAACCAGTCCTATTGTTTTGACCATAATTCGGCCTATAGATCTCTAAATTAAGTTATTCTAATTTTATTTGAAACCTAAGACATAGTACCAAAAATCTCTAACAGATACCTAGACCGAATGTTTGATAAATGACATTGGAAAATGGGATTGAAAATGGTTTACTTGATGCTACCCCTATATTGGAGTAGTTTGTGAGTTTTGGTGTATATTTCATGATTTAAAAACCCAAATGACCAAAATTTTGATTTTATGGAAACTGTAGATATAGGTAAACAAATTTCTTTAAGACTTCAAAACCTAATTTGAACGTTTACTATATGAAATGTGAGGAACATATAGAGGTATAAATTTTAGGCGGGGGACACGATGGGCAAGAAATTGTGCTATTTTGAGTTTGTTTTCATTTCTGATTTTTACCAATCATATCTAAACCTTTTCAAATGTTTAGGAAACTTTGAAAAAATTGAGACATAAATAAAATATGACTTACCATATATGAATTTGGTAAGGTAGTTTTTCGAAGAAATTGACAAATTGGAATGGGAAAAAGATGGTATTGAAGTAATTTTTTAAATTAGATTTTGAAACAGAGAAGAATAGATTAGCTTATAGAAGTTAAAGGTAAAATATGATTATTGTACATGTTACGTAATTAAATACAATCTCGAATTCAATTAAACCGAATATATTGTTTTGATGCCTTATTTTTTAATATGGAAATAAATGCCTAAGCGAAATGTAGTTTGTGTAGTTAAAGGAGAGGCATCGAACACGTGAGCATTTTTTAGGATAAGTTCGCAAAACATTGAGTGTATTTTATTTATTTTTACATGAATAAACTATTTACAAAAGAATTGATGACTTGTGACTTTATACATTGTATGGTTATAAGCTTTATATGAATGATGCATTGCATATGAATATTGCTAGTATAAGTGTATATCTTAGCAATTAATATATAAATTGAAATTTAAAAGTTGAATTTCATACGATTTAAAGTTGCATAGAAATATATTATTAGTTGATAAAGATGATTTTTTTATTTTATGATACATTGTTAGGTTTTATACATATTATTATACCGGTGTATAATGGTTATATATCCTAGTATGGGTAAGTGATGTAAAACTAGTTCCATAACTAGTGTTTAACCATTTACGGGTAAGTGATACAAAACTAGCTCCGTAACTACAAGCGTATAATGGTTAACCTAGTATGGGTAAGCGATGTTGAGCCAATTCTGTAGCTATTGGTTGACAAGTCATAGGTAAGCGATGCAAAACTAGCTCCGTGACCTTACGCTTAAGGGTGCCATATGGCAAAGAAGTTAGTGATGGACCATATCATGTCAGAAGTTCATGATAATAACAATGCATCCACTATTTACTTTAAAAGTAGATTGAGAAATTTGATTTTAGAAAATATATATATATTATATTGGTATGATTTAATAAGAATTGAAATGAAATTGTTTCAGAGAAGTTTAAATTGTTAAATATGATTTGCATAGAAAAGCTAGCACTTACTCAGCTCATTTAGCTCACACTCTACTTTTTGCTTTAATATAGAACCTCCCAGGTGCACGATCAGGGGCTTCAATAGTAGGGACTCCACCTCGCGAGGAATCAATTTCATCACATGTTGCTGTGTAGGTATTTTTTCCTTGTGAATGTTTTTGAAAACGTTTGCATATTCATAAACATGTTTTGGAATGTATTTTGTGTAAAAAAAATGTCTGTATATAAATGTTTCAAAGTTAAATGCATTAATATGCTTTAGTTTTTTGTTAAAAGATTAATGAAGTGAATGTTGAGATTGCTTGTGAACAGACTTGAAGTCCAAAATTTGTAATAGGGATTTTGATGTAATTATAGGAGCATTTTGAACTTTTATAGGGATTTTGAAAATTTTGGGAGTGTTAAAATACAATCATTGTATTGTCAAAATTTTTAATAAAATGCTTTAGAAAAAACTCTCCCGTGTATATTTATGAATGTTTAGTTAAAGCTTTTCGATAAAAAAGGACAATAGGCTTATTTTAACGAGAACTTTCTAGTTAGATCAGATATCATTTGGAAGGTCACCGTGGAGTGCCATGCAGGCCATCCAGTTGTTTTAGGATAGGGCCTGTCACTAATCAATTCCATTTTTGGCTAAGCTGAACTTTTTAATTAAATCAGATATCAATTGGAAGGTCACTATGGATTGCCATGCAGGCCGCCCAGTCGTTTTAGGATAGGGCCTGTCACTAACACTACAACAAAATATAGAATTTTTAGACATAAAAGATGAACTTTTCAGACGCTTTTTTGCGTCTTAAAAATAATTTTAGACGCTTTATAAAGCGTAAAAAAAACAAGTGTCACAAAAATTATTTCCGACAATTTTTTTAGACACATAGATGCGTCGAAAAAATAAAATTTTTTTACGCATCTAAGCGTCGAAAATATACATTTTTGACAATTTTTTTAGACACAAATATCATTTTAGACGCTTTATGTAAAATTTTAGATGCTTTTTTCTGTCGATATTTTTAACTTTTAGACAGTTTTTTATGTCAAAAAATTTCACCATTTTTTAGTTAAAAAATAAGTTTACAATTTACTTTTTGCCTTTTTTTAGATCACTAACATTATTATAATAAATTTATTATTATAATAACAAATTTTAATATGTTATGTTCATCGTTCATTGTTAACTAATGGATCCGACAGTGGCACTATTACAGTCAAAAGCTTTCTTCAACTTTTACGTCTTTTGGTGATCCTTTTATTAATGCTCAGTGAAAAGATTCATTTGTTTAAAAATCATTGGATTGAGGATCGAATCAACAAAAGTTTTTCTTATCATATCTCACATTCATGTCTCTGATCGAGGCCCTATTGGGCTCTCATTGCGATGTTATTGTACCAGTCGCAATCCAGATGACAAATTTATTACCTTTCACTAGAAGGACAAAAGAGGAGAAAAATAGGTATGTTCATAAATTTGAGAGTTTATACCTCTGAAAGAAGGGGTATACAGTATAGCATGAAGAAAAATGAGATAATGATACATTCTAGTTATACGAAACATATAGGCAATGTCAAGACCTATGTTCATTTGATATTGATAAACATATCTATGAAAAATGATAGAAAAAAAAATTGCAATAACATATGCCTCACATTGTGATGCAACAAGAGATTTTCAAGTGCTCCGCAGTCGAAAAGATAAGAAATCTCATTTGCTGTTACTGCTCCACGGTCCTAATGAATAAGAGAAAGGATGATTCTAAGTAAGCATACAAGACACATAAGACATTCCATTAATTATCTCCAGCACCCTCTTGCCTCTAAAGCTTAACTGCCCATCGTGAATTTCAAGCCTAAGAATACTAACAATATCAATGGAGCTATCCGAAGACTTCAGAGACCCTGCAACACAAGAAAATGATGGTTTTCAGCTTTCAATTCAGTAAAAGACATTAAACTTGTCATTTCTTATTGCACACCCAGATCTGCCAATGAAGTGTACTCTAATAAGAAACTATAGCTTTATATGTGTGCTAAATCTCACATACTAACCATCAGGTTTAGCTGACATCATTTCAGAACCAGTGAATCCAAAGATATCAGCAACACTAA
>JAOSBO010208732.1:0-16719 GCA_027563915.1 Erythroxylum rotundifolium | reverse complement strand
CAATATTTAAGGATTTATAAACTTCATATGGCATGACATTAATGGACACACCTAAATCTAACATAGCTCTTTCAATCTGCAAATTACCAATTTGACATGGGATAGTAAACATACCTGGGTCTTGACATTTTGGCGGAATTTTTTTTTGTAAAATCTCTAAAACGTTTTCTCCTAGTTGCACTTTCTCATCAAATTTTAATTTCCTCTTTGAAGTACAAAGCTCCTTAAGGAATTTAGTATATCGTGGAATCTGTTTAATTGCATCAAGGAGAGGAATATTTACTTGAACTTTTCGAAAAGTCTCCAAAATCTCCTTCTCTTGTTCTTCTTTCTTCACTTTTGCAAATCGACTCAGAAAAGGAGGCGGGAGCACCTTGCTTTTCACCCCTTTTTGCATCAAGTCAGTTTGTGAAGGTGATATGTGCGTAATTTCTTCCTCTACTTATCTTTTGGAATTTTCTAGAAGTGGTTTCTGTAGTTCCTTACCACTTCGTAATGTAATAGCCTTCGCACTCTATTTTGGATTGATCTCCGGTTGCGCCAGAAAATTTACAAAAGTTCTAGATTCCAATTGATTAATGGCAGTTGCCATTTGGCTTATTTGATTTTCAATGTTTCTGATACTTGCTTCAGTGTTTCGCTGAAACGCCAAATAGTTGGTGGCCAAAGATTGAACTATTTCTTCCAAAGAAGACTTACCTTCGGAATTGGATGTTATATTTTGATTTTGCCGTGGCACGTATGGTTGTCTATACTGTTGGAAATTTGTGGTCACTTGTTGTCCTTGAGGATTTCTATATCGCAAATTCGAGTGATCACCCCAACCCGGATTGTAGGTGTTGGAAAACGGGTCGTAATTCCTTTAACTTGTCCTAGCAAATCCTCCCATGACATTCACCTGTTTTGTGTTCTCCTCCTGCAAAATCGGACATAAATCAGTAGCATGCCCTAACATTGAACATATGCCACATACCTTTGCTTCTTCTTTCTTCGTGACCGCCAATTGTCACACCAAAGAAGTAAGGTCATCTAATCTTTTCTCCAACGTGGCCACGTTCACTTCATTTATGGCTTTTGTTCCATGCCCAGTACGTATTCTGAATTGTTAAGTGTTGGAAGCCATGTTCGCAATCAATTCCCTTGCGGCCGCCAATGTTTTGTCAACTAAGGTGCCACCTCTTGCAGCGTCAATCAAACTCCTATCCATGAGCGACTGACCTTCATAAAAATATTGAATTAACAATTGGTCAGTTATTTGGTGATGGGGACAACTAGCAAAAAGTTTTTTAACAATATGGTTGTCTATACTGTTGGAAATTTATGGTCACTTGTTGTCCTTGAGGATTTCTATATCGCAAATTCAGGTGATCGCCCCTACCCGAATTGTAGGTGTTGGAAAACGGGTCATAATTCCTTTGACTTGGCCCAGCAAATCCTCCCATGACATTCACCTGTTCTATATTCTCCTCCTGCAAAATCAAACATAAATCAGTAGCATGCCCTAACATTGAACATACGCCACATACCTTTGCTTCTTCTTTCTTCATGACCGCCAATTGTCACACCAAAGAAGTAAGGTCATCTAATCTTTTCTCCAACGTGGCCACATTCACTTCATTCATGGCTTTTGTTCCATGCCCAGTACGTATTCTGAATTGTTGAGTGTTGGAAGCCATGTTCGCAATCAATTCCCTTGCAGCCGCCGATGTTTTATCGACTAAGGTGCCACCTCTTGCAGCGTCAATCATACTCCTATCCATGAGCGACTGTCCTTCATAAAAATATTGAATTAACAATTGGTCAGTTATTTGGTGATGGGGACAACTTGGTGATGGGGACAACTAGTAAAAAGTTTTTTAAATCTTTCCCAATATTTGTAGAGTGTTTCTCCCATATGTTGTCGAATTCCGCAAATTTCCTTTCGAATATATGCTGGAAAATATTTCTCGAAGAAAAGCCTCTTCATTTTAGCCCATGTTTGCACGTTTTCTTCAGCTGAATAGTACAACCAATCTTGTGCATCATCTTTAAGGGAGAACGGAAAGGCTCTCAACTTAATCTTCTCTTCTGTCACATTTGTTGGCGTCATCCCGATACAAACCACATCGAATTCCTTCAAGTGCTTGTATAGGTCTTCTCTCTGTAAACCCCTAAAAATAGGCAACAAATGAATCAGCCCAGATTTTAATTTAAAGGTATTGTTATCACCTAAATTTGGGAAATTGATGCAATGAGGTTGTTGGGCATCTGTGGGTGTGGCTAGTTCGCGAAGAGTGAGGTTTGTGGCTATTCTATCCATTCTCTGCGTCTCTTTTTGAAGTTTGGTTTGTTTCCGAAGTCTTTTTGCTATCTTCTCAATTTCAAGGTTGTACTACAAATTCTCTGATTGATTTGAACATGTAACGTACATAAACCGTTAAAAATTCCCCAGCAACGGTGCCAAAGTTTGGTACTGCTGTCACCTGCAACAAAATTAAAAAGAAATCACTTCCATTAATACACTTTAATGTAGTAGCAGTAAGCAGATATCGTTCCCGAAAGGAATCTTAATGGCAACGAAATTATGAATTCAAATGGAACAAAGTAACGAAATTAAGGGGGGATTTTAATTCACGTAATATATAATAAGAAGTAAAAGCAAAATTGAAAATCGAAAGCAATAGTTGAATCTAAAAAATTAATGGGAAAATACCTTGATTTTTGGGTCACCGATGTTATCGCGCTAATATGGATCATCGATATAAGATTGCAATCACTAACAAAAATTCATTGGAAATATTTTCTCTTAAGAGTAATAACTAGAAATATGTATCCTAGCATTCTTATTAAACAACAACCTAGATACGATCGTAGGTTTAATTGGATAATAGCTTTACGAACCAAGAACCAATGAGCAAGAGAAATACATGTACGACATGCAATCAATCAAGCGAATACCTCCTTAGAATTTTTAGACTCTAACGTAGAGAAGATAATCCTAATTGCTACTTGTGATTAGCGAAATTGAACGTTATATTTCGTCAATCTAGTGATTGAACACATTAATCCTTAGTTGCGCACCTAGAAACCAATGAATTCAATTAGAGAGAGTAGATCGGTAGATATTCAATGTTTGTTAACAATGTAACCTTATTCAAAACATCTCACACATACTAGCGGATAACATGGATCCCCTCGACCAAGACAAAAAGTTTAGCTACTCATGCTAGAATTGAAAACGAAAGAAATAACAAAGCATAAAGTCTCCATCCCTGGTCCTTTACTGAAAAATACGAAAATACTAAAGGAAGAAGTGCAGAAAGTGTAAAACACTGATAGAAAACAGCAAAAACGAAAATCTAAAAGCTAGCTGCGTGAACAGTACAATTTTCTCCTTTCAATGCCTCTTCTTCCGATTTCTCTCCTATCTTTTCTTGATTCTCGTCCGATATTGTATCCCTCAATTTCAAGTAGTCAATCCCCTTGAAAGATGGCAATATAATCTTTAAAGATGCTGAGAATCTCAAATTTGACTTCTGAAAATAGATTTGCAGATTTATTCCATCCTTAGACGTAGCCACGTCTAGTGACTGACTTGCTGCCAGATTTGGAATTTCTAATTTTCTTCATTTGTTCTTCATCTTTTTGATTCAATTTCATCTCTAAGGTGTTGAAAATCATCTGCAAACAATTATAAGATAATTCCATTAATTTCGGATAATAATTTCAACACGTCAAAGATAATTAAGTATCAAATAAGTGCAAATTGATGACTTAAATTTAATTAAGGAATTATCTTTGGAACATTGTGCAAGCATACCTTATTCTGCTTCTTTTAGTAGTTTATTAATCCATATATAAGGCTTAATCCCATACTTAAGAGGGATATAATAAAGGTTCACCTTATAGAGGGATGAAATGTTGTTTATATTGTTTATATGAAATCTTGGATACTATATTTGGAGGAATGAAGGAAGTTGACTATGTGCCAAGGCCCTTCTTGCATAACCTCTAAAGCCTAAGTTTTGGACCAAAAAGTGAAAGGGATTTGGCTGTGCTTAGATAACATAATATCCTGCAATCCTCTATTTTCCATGTATTCAATGTCCTTTTATGCAAGACTGGGAAAAGAGGTCTCCTTTCCATTACAAAAACCCTATTAGTGTAGCCTCTTTTCCATTAAAAAATCACATTAGTGTAGCCTTTGAGGACATCACACCAACTTACAAAACATTTACATCAAGTGAAACCACCATTCTTCTACCCTTCTCCTTTAGGGACAAAAATATAGTCCTACTAAGCACTTGTTTCCAAATCTGTCTCTGATTCTTGTTATCTTCTTGTTTCTTTTCCACGGGGGCTTGTAAAGAAGAAGAAGGAGAAGAAGGATGAGGGTATGTTTTCAAGGTAAGGGGAGGAAATTCATACGTGGAGCAATCTAAATACTAGGTAATAAATTTGACTGCATGTCTTTAAGAAGGGAAAAAAAATGCTCTACCAAGTTGCTTTCAAAAACCTATTATCCAAAATAAGTAAAGTGAGTATAGGTAGGAAGTAACAAGTGAGTAGAAGGACTAAAAAGACTTGAAGGGAAATGCAATAGCAACATTTAGAGCAACTAAGAAGACCTGAGTAGAAGGGATAAGAAGTAGCAAGAAGATGAGTATATGTGAGAAGAAGATAATAAAAACAAACACAGAAGAAGACTTAAGCATAGCTAGTAATAGATGATGAATGAAAGATGGGAAAAAGAGAATCTACATGAGCGAGATCCTGAAGTGAGAGCATTGTCTTTAGTGAACATGATAGTGGTATGGAGAAGCTTAATCTAACCAAGTCAACTTAATTATGCATGGGTACATCAAGCTAAAAGCATTAAACAAATGTTACTTAGGAGGCAACCTAAGAATTGTGATAGTTTTAATTAATTATATTATTTTGTTTTAATTACTTTTGAGTTAGTTTTAAAATTTTATTAATTTTCGGTATGTTTTATTTTAGATTATTGAGCATACTTATTGATTTTTCTCTATTTTTTTGTTATTTTTGTTATTTATTTAATTTACTCAAGGTTATGCAAAAAAATTTAAGTTTTCAAGAATTTATAGGTGTACATGATTGTGGACAAGCCCTTGTATTGTAGTTCTTTATGTTAAAGAAAGTTCTCTCACTAGACATGGTTTTGCTCGTATATGGAACTTTCAAAATTTTTTCACATGGTTCGAGTCCCACTATGTGTCCTGTAGTATACTTGAACATGTCACTTGACATGCTCATATCCCGATTGCACATAGTTATAGTAACTTACATGGTCAGGTACACATTTGTGTACCTTGATTGTGTAAGTTTATGAAAGGTTAAAAGCCCTAGCCACCTTTTTTTTTTTTTACTCTTTCCCTCTCATTCTCTTCTATTTGGTGTGCCACCCTCCTATAACCTAGCCTAACCATTTTCAAGCCATTTTATGACCTCAAATTAGATTTTTCTTTTATTTTATATTGATTTCACTTGGATATTTGTGTGTTTTTACAACTTTAGGGGTTTGTTCTTTCTCTTAAGTGCTAGGTTTAACATTTGCTTCAATCTAAGTTATGTTCTCTTAATTTAATTCTTATTTTGCAATTATAAGTTGAATTTCTTGCCTTTCCTTGTAGATTATTTGATTTAGTTAATGAATTGCATTAGGGATTGAATGAAATTAAAGTTTGGTATTACTGATTCATACTCAATATGTTATGGAATTGTGATAGGTTTCTTTAAATGTTGTATGAATTTACATTGATTAGTTAATTTGTGTTTTACTAATTTCATGCCCATTCCATATTTTGCATAATTTAGGGTTTAATTATTTATTTAATGTTGGTTTAATTGTTTAATTGTTCAATTTCATTTAAAATTTTAGGAATTGCATTTAGTAGTTGTGTAATTAGTTTAATTATGTTTTGTTAATTGCATGTTTAATTATGTTTTTAATTTTTCCATTATTTTGAGTATTTTGTTTTAATTTGATTTTTATTTTTATTTTTTTGCTATCACGTGGTATATAGTAAATGTGTGAATCAAATGTGGGAAATTTTGATTTTTTTGGTATTGTTATTCATTATTTCCTTAAATTTTGTCTTATTTTAGGTACAATAACAAGGATGGAAGCAATGCAACAATGAAGGGAAAAGAAGCAGCTAAGGAAAAGACAAAGTGGTGAAGGGTCTTCATACGACCTAGATGGAGTTCACTCACCACCAATTTGAGAGATCATCTATATGAGTGCGATGTGAGATGTTGTACTTTAATGTCAAAGCCCATGAAGAACAATTTTAGAGGCTCAAAGGTAAAAAGTTTGAGACTGGCATGTGTATAGATTAGGAGGCACTAAAGCAAGTCGGTATGGCCCAACAGGTTCAAGATCTCATTAACATTGTAGGACGATCCTAGTTCCTTTAGAAAGTGGATCCCAAATATTAAGAGCTCACACTTGAGATGTGCTCCACTTTCTTTATACAAAAGGGCCACTACAATTGAAACTAGCCAAGCACGATTCGATTATGAATGCTTAGGGATATGATCAGGATGAGCTATATGGACTTCTTCATGATGATAGGACTCTATGATCAAGACATTTTGGAGGTACAATAATATATAGATCTTCACTTAGATTTTTCATATGGGTTGGATTCTTGACACTTTTAGCACACCAATAACATAGAGGTGAATGAGGCTACTCAACACTATAGTTCCTTTAATTTGGATATTATGAAGAATATGCATATGGTACACCAGAGATTGGGCAAAACTGGTGACATCTACCAAATTAGTTAGATTTTCATATTAACAAGCAACTATAGGACCAAATGGGGATTGTCTCAACTGAGAAAAGACTCTCCACATCCACTGATGGGAGGAGCAAGCAATGAGATGACTCCTTAAAGAATACAACCATGCTTAAGAGTCTAACACCACCTCTACATTAGGTTTAACTGAAGATAGTCTAGTTAGAGAAGTATATAAGAATGATCCTAAGAAGGCAAACTGTTATGTAAGATGACCAATAGGAGCTAATGATGTGAAGGCAAACTGCTATGTAAGATGACCAACGGGAGCTAATGATGTATATGTTGTAGCTTTAGTGATTAAACCCTTGTTATGCTAAGCTCTTATAGGATGAATCAAAGAATTCTAAGAATTGCACTATAGGGTGCAACCTTGGGTCGTTCACCTAACCGGAACATAACAATTGAATCTAAGTTAACCTATATGTCATTGTATGCAAACTAATTCGGAGGAAAGGGGGTCTTTTATTTTTAAACTAATTGATAGAACTAATTTAAATGTAAAAACAAATGTTTTTGGATTTGAAGGAGATATAAAACTGAAAGTTGAAAAACACAAAGACTATATAATGATAAAGTCCTCTTGAAAGTGAGTTTTGGCCATCATTGTTCGAAATGATTAAAGAGAGCTCATAATTCACTAAGTTTAAAAAATGTGAACCTTGAACAACATTTTAAGTCCAGAACCTTAATCAATGAAACTCCATTTTTTAAAGTCCCGTTAAGTGCTCTCAATGTGTGTAAATGGATTAGCTAAAGCAATCGGTCAAATGTAATCCAAAATCATCTCAACATCAAACACAACCATGTAAGATAATAGAGAGTCAAAAAGATTTCAAATGGATATATATGAAACTTCATACATTTAAGCTCAAAGTTCTATAATAACTAATCCATTCCACACATAATGAATAGCCAACACTTGATTAAAACTATAATCAAATAGTTCATCTACAAATCATAAATCCTAGACCTAGGATATATAAAAACATAGCTGAACTATGGATTAAGCTACTCCCCTTTTTAAGCCCATTGAACTCCAACCATCGCTACACCTTCAAAAGGAGAAGAAACGCCTAGCCGTTCATAGAAATCAGAAACTTCACAACCCGGAATGCTTCTGAATCACCTATGATGGAGGTTTGATAGTGGAAGAAAATATGAAGGAGAAGAAGATGAATTTTTTCAAAGAAAAGTGATGATGGAAAAGTGTAGGAATGTGTGAATGTGTTCTGCTAGCTGACCCTTTTGCTACTTATCCCAAAATAGGTCTTTTAATGATATTCGGGTCAGGTCATAAGGATAGGTGAATGGACTTTCCAACAATGACTCAGGTTTTTGGTTGTTGTTTCGAAGATTTTGCCGCAGCGAAGCAAGGAGTTCGTCGTGGCCAAATTTTCCTAAAAGGATTTTTGTTGTTGATTCACATCTTTCGCTGCGACGAAGTAAGGAGTTCGTTGCAACTAACTTGTCCCAAATGGTTCTCTTCTTTGAATCAATGGCTTAGCAATTTCTTGGTCTTCACTCTTAGCTCTACTTCCTGAGTGTCTTGTAAAGAAAAACAATAGTTTGCAATATCAATTGTCCTATAAATCAAGTGAGTGAAATTACTAATTAATAATGACAATTTTACCCTCAAACTATGTTAATTCAAAACAAGCAAACTTGAAATAAATTAGGTACAATATTCAACAAAAAGAGCCAAAAAGTACCACAAAAACTATAAAAAGAAAATTGGGTTCAATCATTTAGGCATACGATCAATGGATAATGGAGGTGCTATATAGTATGGCAGATCACCTTAGACTCAAGGTACCATCATCGACTAGAGCTAAACCAATAGAAGCACCCAAGGACACAAAGTCCATGTACATTCCTCATAAACTGGATGGATGAAGGGTATAAAGTTAGTTTAGGTTGTTAAATTAGGTTTTTTCTTTCATTTCTTATTATTAATTTTATTATATTGTGTAATTTTCTTTTATTATTTTATTTTGTTCTATATTTTGCAAAGTTTAACTATTAGAGTAGTGCTCCAAAGGCAATCACCGTTAGCACTTTTGTGCAAACTTTTTTTGATTAATAAACCGAAAGGTAATATTTCATTTGTTTAATGTTCATTTATTTATAAATTGATGTCGATCTTAAATTGAATTAATGAAGTCCATGATGCAAAACATAGCATGAAGGAAATCATGATGAGATCATGATAATGAGATTCATATCATGTGCAATTATGTTAGTATTTAAATAATCCTTAGTCACAAGATTAATAAAACAGGACATTTTAATCCAGATAGACTAGTACATGTTATACCCCTTAATTTGATCAAATAGTGGATCTCATAAATTGTAAGCATGAGAAGTTTAAAGTTAACATGTGGATTCTTACTAAGATTAGTAAGTACATCGGATGACCTCGATATGAGATTATCATTTGGATGATCTATCAAATGTCAATGATTAATCTTCACATAGCAATGATGCAAATATCCTTAGACATGACGTACTCAAGGATATCGTGGATACTGATCCTGTGTTTTGAGATCATTCCTTATTGCCTTAAGATGAGGTCACTTATAGGATTGTGATTGGGTACAGCTATTAGTATTCAAAGGTAATTGGGTAGCCAATAAAGTATTCACCACTCACCACTCCTAATAGAAGGAGATGATACCCACGATCTCCTGTTGCAATCATTACTTAGGACTCTCTGGCCAGAGCAGTTATGTGTTATAAAGAGACTCTTAAATGACACAATGAGTAATGGGATCCCAAGATAAGAACTAACATCACTTAGACTAGATGTAACGTAGTCAGTCTAGTGGGAGTTGAGACATAGCCCATACTCCGAACCAAGTGGGGTATAAAATGGTGAAAGAAAAAATTCCACGGTAATTGTCTATGGAAAGGTTTGTATCTCAGATAAATAACTATTGAAGAGTTTATGTGTTAATCCATTTATATTTCAGTAAATTGGGATAGTGAAACCATTCATGATTTGCTAGAATTAAGAGTTAATTTAAGTGGTGTGAAACCATCCATGATTTTTTTGAATTAAGTGTTAATTTAAGTGTATAAAATAATTGGGAACCTAAGGGTCACGCACATAAAAGATTGGATGAAAAACAACGTGTGATTGACTGTCAATGAAGTAGGCCATGATCGTGGCTCATAGGCTATAATCGTGACTGAAGGTTCGACAGATGATACATAAGTGAGTTCTTCGCTTATGTACAAGAGGAATAACAAGTTAATAAACACTTAAGTGAGATGATAAAGGGTCTAGAATTGTTCTGGAGTTAAAGAGAAGTGGTCTTAAGTCTTGTTCATGTAATTTATGTAGTTGTTCATGAATCTAATTATATGCAACATAATCTTGATCTATCTCTCCATTTGAGCGTATACTTGAACTCATCTAGTTTGGTGCTCTAACCACCCTTATACACTACTTCTTCTTCATCCTTGCATGTTCTTAAATGATCAAAAAAGGTGTTTAGTGTTTGTTACAACCTAAACAAGGAGAAGATTAAAAAAAGGAGGAGCATTATCAAAGGTACAAGTGCTGAAATTTCATGTTATTATAATCTATGTATGCATGCATCTAAGATAGGGGAATTTTGGGGATGTCATTGAGTAGGAATTTAAATTTTGGCACCTCCGTGGCCTTGTTGTGCATATGATGCATGAATCTGCGTATCGCTAACATTAACCCTACTAAACTTTATTATTGAAATGTTATTACTTTTTTGTTTCTATTTTTTATTTTTATTTTTCCCTTTTCATCCCATTTTGCTTCTCTTTTATAATGATGATTGTACTTAATATTAGATGGAAACGTGCAATGAGTTTAGAAATGGTATAATATATTATTTAGGGAAATACCAAATCGTTATTTATTCCCACGTTTTGTTTTCTTTTATTTTATTGTTTTCAGTGTTTTTATTGTATTCATTGGAGAAGATGTACAATTTTAAGCGTCGGGAAAGTGTTAATGGAAATTTCAAATAAAATTTTCAAAATTTAATCTTATTGTAATCTTTATTGCTTATTCTTATTAATTGATATCTCAATTTAGTTAAAATTTGTTCCGAGACATTTTAGGTTATTATTGATTATTGAAGTGAATTAGTTTGCAAAAGGATCAAAGTTACCATAGATTTGCTTCCATAAGTAATTATTTTTATTATTCATTGAGATAGTTAATTTGAATAAAAATTGCATATTATTTATACATATTGAAGCCTAAATGTGAGCTTTTGAGCCTAAGAGAAATATATCATTATATTATGCTCTGTTATTCTTCGTATGTCTATCATGCATTGTTGGATGATTCTAGAAATTGTTTTATTATTCATTTTAAGACCATATTGTTAAACTAGAGGCATTAAAATGATAAAGACATTTAGATGTAACCATCTGTTTTATCCTATTTCTTGTTATTATTACCTATCCTATTTTATCCCTTAAGAGTAACCACTTTTAAGACTTAGCTTTTTCTTTGATTGATTACAACTTCATTGATAGTTGATTGTCCTATGTTATTGATTTAATCATCTTTGAACCCTAAAGTATTTGCATTTACTTGATTTTTTAAAACTTGGATTATATAGAGGAATTTCAAAGCAAAGATCCGATGTGCCTATGGTTATTTATACATGGTGATTATTAAATGTGTTTCTTTTTAAGTGCCTTATTTTTGTTGTAATTTTATAATCTCTCCAAACTTGATCAAAGTTTAAGTTGAAAATTATTTATTGCAAGCATATCAATCAAAAATAAGAAAAGTAAGAAAAGAAAAGAAAGCTTGGAGAATGAGAAGAATTATTTTTGTATCAGTGAAAATTTTACATAAAAAACGTATGTTATAAAGAACCAATTTTAAGTAATCTTTTTTATATGAATTTCTTTTAACATTATTAATCATTTAATTATCCTTATCATTCCTTTACCTAACCCTCATTACACCTTATTTAAAAGATTTTTTGATTTTTGCTTCTAGTTTACTCGTTAGTGGTGGAGATGTGATTTTATTGCACACTTATGGTTAAGAATCCTCCTATATATTGATTTTAGAGTTTTTTTATATTTTAATCCTTAAACACTTTGAGTGAATGGAGTGAATTATTTTTTAAAGGTGTGAAATTTTGTAATTTTGATTTTAAAAAATTATCAATGTGATTACCATTGATATTGGTTTGTGAAAGTTTGTTCTAGGATAACTGAGGTCTAATTGCAGGGTAATTTAGTTTATATGATATGATAATTTAGGGTATGGACGGATAGGTTGAGGTTAAAAATGAATTAATGTTTTTAAGTTTAATGATTTGTATGATGATTTCCTTGGACAAGAAACAACTTAAGTATGGAGATGTTTGATAAATGTTTAATAGATTATGTGGCAATTTCTTGATTATTCATGAGTTTTTATTGATTTTTATACATATTATGTTTCTATTTTATGTTATGAGGATTCAATTTCTTTCATAAATCAAAAGGAGAAGAATTAGGGAAAATTATGATAGGAAATGAAAGAATTAAAGTTATTTCAAAGGGACACGCCAGTGTTGATGAAGGACACGCCTATATAAGTAGCCTACATAATCATATAAGTGGTTGTGTAGGTCTTTAGAGTGTGTACAAGTTCGAAGATGTCACTTTACCCTTTTGAAGATGGATATATTTGTGTAAGTCATACACACGATCGTGTCTACTATCTGTGTAAACTCCTAAAATGTGTCTACATGGGATTTTGAAGAGTTTCTGAGGGTAATACACACAAATGTGTGACAGACTGTGTCCACTCTAGAAACGTTAATTTTGGAATGTAAAAGGTAATTATGAAGGATAATTAAAGAGAGTATAAGTTAGACTCAAAGGAAGTATAAGTTAAAAAGTAGTTTTAATGTTATAAACACACTTCTAAACCTAAAGTGGCAAAAGCACAAAGATTAAATCAAAGATCTACTAGAGAGTTCTCTTCCATTAAAATTTCATGGGAACATATTAAAGATAAGGGGATATGAAATAGATACTCTTTTTTTATATATGAAATAGATACTCTCTTTTTTTATTCTTCTTTTGAACCTTTTGGTTTGTTTTCTATAGTTATGAACAAATTTGTTTAGTTCCTAGGTCCGATGACCCTGATTTGGGATGGACCTTGTGATTTGATTCTTTATTTATTGCAATTTGACTGCTATTGATATTGTAATTCAATTATGCGTTTTAACTTTTGAAGTAATATGTGTGGGATATTATTTCAATATATGATTTCATACAATTGAGATATAGAAATCCTTTTGTATTAATAGATTTTCCATAATTAAAAGGAGGTGCATGAAAACTAGAGATAGGTTGATGTAAATCCTTTGGATTAGGGTCAAACCTAATAGCGAAATTCATGAATTGAGTAATGCGATCTTAGGGGTTTTAACTAGAAAGATATTTTAGCTAATATTCTCGATTAATTAGAAATAGTCTTGAGAAAGACATTAACATAAGCTAGGAATTTCCATGGTCTAATAATCTTCAATTAAATTGAATGATATAATACTTAAGAAATCTTAAGAGGATTCATTACCTACATACTAGTTATTTGATATTGATTAATCTTTGTATCATTTGTGTTTTTTTATTATTGAGTTAAAATTTAGCTTAAATTTAATTAAACTATTGTTCTATTTTGTTAATTAGATAATAGAAAAGAGGTTATTACTATTACTTGTAGTCCATGTCAGATCAACACTCGATATTCACTAACACTATACTATATTTCGTTAGGTGCACTGACTTGTGAGATCTATAGGATAGAGATTATTTATTTTAATTATCAATCAACCAAGAACTCCTAAATCATAGGCAAAATAATTTGAGGAGAAATTATTATTAAGAAAAATTCTCACATGTAAACTATCCACTAAAATTCTCTTTAAATGAATTAAAGGTCTTATTTGATATAAATAAAAGAATGTCTAAATATAAAAGAAGAAATGGCATTAATTTCTCTTAGAATTCACTTTTCTTAGGTTTTTTTGTTTTCTTTTTCTTCCTTTTTAGGGATGTTTTTTTTACTTAGCTCCATTTAGCCAAAAAAACAGCAGATCAGGTCAGACCTGAATAAGTTTCAAACTAACTCAAGTTTGAGAGTCAACTGAAAGGCTCAAATTAGACCGGTAAAATGAGGTTATTTTAGTATTATTGAACAAATGACGTTATTTTGATTAATAGGCTTAAAAACTAAAAACCAAAATATTAATATTTTATTTATTTATACCAAAATAACATTTAGAATCAATATGAGTCCATCTCAAAACACATGTAAAGAGTGGGGCAAAGCTGAACCAATTGTAGTTCATACTCTTATCTTTTTTCTAAATTGAAGGAAAATGAAATCTATACTCAATATTTAAAGAAACATAAGCCAATAGTTTCCATAAAAACCAAAAAATTTGATTTGATTTCGCTTCATAATTTTACTCTTAGATGTAAGGTGGGTAATCAATCCTTAAAATGAATTAGAGTTACATCTTTTATCCATGTTCCATTATGTTTTCTATATATATGGCAGCTAAAACAAACTAAGGACTAACTTTAATTGGATATTTTAAAATCACGTTTTAATTTTGGAATAAGTCTTAATACAAGTCCAAAGGAAATAAAACATCTATGTAAGAAAATTAAATTCTAGAATTGCAACATTAATTTTCACAATTGATTTAAGAAAGAAGGGAATGTTTATGACATTTGATCACTTTATCAAAGTTGTAACTTAAGAAGTCTACTTTATGTTAGGTGGTTCCAAAAACTCTAATTATGCAAAACTATAGTGATCACTTTTTAAGTCCAGATTTGTATTGTTAACTTTAAGCATCCTTTTAAAGTTTCAAATGAAGTCAAAAGCTAGCACAACACTTTCCTTCACGAATCATAACTTAGAATGTCTACTTAACCTTGTTTGAGACACTCCCTCTTAAAACCTATAATAGCTTAAAAGGTTAATGTTGGCAACCGATTGGTCCATGGTCGAAATCTAACCTAAATTTTTTTATTTTGGCTTAGAATTAAATCTTACATCTTAAAACTGGACTTAATAAAGTTTTTCCAGGTTTGAAAATTAAAAAATTACAATAAAGAAATTATCTCATCCCCAATGTAATTTCTAACAATTATACAATTTAAACCTAAATATTTCCATAAAAGAATAATTAAAAGATTCATAAGCCTTTAAATAGAAAATGGGAGAAAAGGTGTATACCCAAAGGTTTGTCATAAAGTAACAAATAGGAGTAAATCTAGTAACCATAAAGCTGATTCAAAACCACGATAGATCCAATATAAACTTACTAATAAGATTACTACAGATCAATAAAATTTAATTTTGATCTAGTAAATATTAAAACATTGATTAAAAATTTTCTAAGAAAAATCATCCTAACAAATTTAATCATCAAGCAAAAATTTCATTAAAAAATATTAAAAGAAAAATTTAAAACCTTTAATAAAATATTTTTATAATCGTGTCAAAAACTAAGTCAGGCTAAGTATAAAGTTTAGCTCAAGATCATAACTTAATCCATAAGATAACCTATCTAAATACAAAAGTACTATAATGATAACACAAATAAGTATTGAACAAGATGTAATAATAGGAAACAATAATAGGTGATATGTGCTTAATTGGTTATAAATTTATTCTATAACACTTAGAGTTTAATGATATGAAATGCTTAAGACATTCACTTTAATTCATATTTAGTTTTATACAATTCAGAACTGAAGGAGCTAAAATGAGTCAAATGAACCATATTTGAGTCAATTTTTGAAGGTTCACACTCACTTGTCTTCATAGAATAAGAAGAAGAAGGATTAGAATGAAGATGAGACAAGAAAGCCCTAAAAAGAATGAAGAATAACTTTGTCAAGGCATGAGATGTGTCTAACCCCATGACAAATGTGTCATGTGCCCATGACACAACTAAGTGACACCCATGACATATTGATAGCTCACCCAAAAATCCTACTTTTTAGTATAAAAATATTGTTTCGACAACAAAAACCTTATGTTTTCGTTTGATTTTTTAATTTTAAGAGTGTCAGCTCTCATATTTGAAGAAGATAAGGTGCAAACCTCCATTCCTTTGTAGATCCATAGAGGGTTAGCTTCCCGATGCTAGTTTCGAGGTGATATTGACCCTGAAGAACTTGATTAAACATTTCTCTCATTGTTTGTTGTTCTTCCTCTTAGGGATTGATTATGTTATCCTATGTTTAATGTTTGGGTGTTATGTAAGAATGATTAGATTGTCTATTTGATTATTTTTATATAAGACCCATTGCTAGAATCTTCAATATAATATTTAATTGTTATGTTGAGCTTCATTTGTGGAAACTAATGGTTTTTAATCATTAGGGATAACGTAACCTAGGTTAAATGACCAGATATTTCATGGTTGATGCCTTGATTAATCTGTTTTCCTAACTCATAATGCAGCTGTCCAATTAAATCTAGAGAGCTTGTTCTAGGATGTTCGACCGCTAGGTTTAATTAACGAGTTCTTTTTAATTAAATATAACCTAAGGAGAAATCAGGGTTAAGAGATTGTTAACCTACGATCGACAACTAGATTTAATTAACGAGTTCTTCTTAATTAAATACAACCTAAGGAGAAATCGGGGTTACTATAGCTTATTGTTAACCTGTGATTAATAGTAGCTAGGAGAGGTATAAGAACAACAATTAAATGAAATATGTTTAACTGTGTGTAGGCCGAGATTGGACCATTGACCAGGTCCTTAACAAATTCATCACTTTTATCATTTTTAGAATGTTTTCTTTAATTTGTTTTTATTAGTTTAGTTTTATTTTACTTTCTTATTTAAAACCAAGCCAGAACTCCCCCCTCCCCACCCC
>JAOSBO010208704.1:0-16727 GCA_027563915.1 Erythroxylum rotundifolium | reverse complement strand
GAGATTGGTTGGAATCATATATCAACATATGAGAAACAATGGATGCATGTACGTTTCCCGACATGCTTGCCTCTGTTTTGGTTCTCTGCTCTGTTGTTGCACATGAAAATTGTCCGCGTACGTTTCCTGACGTGCATGCCTCTGTTTTAACTCTCTGCTCTGTTGTTTCACATGAAAATTATTTAAGACTTGCAATGGATCTTTGGATAAGATTCTGTGTCTCTAGACCTTTCAAGATTATACTTTTGTTGGGATGGTATACTTATAATTATTGTTATTGTTATTGTTGGTCTATTTTTAATAAAAAATAAATAATTTATTATTTGTAATAATTACTTTATCATTTGTAATAATTAGTAATATAACAATATAATTAAACATTTGATGAAGACAACTCTTTTTATTTTTTATACTCATCATCATTATACCCGGTTCAAATCTTGCACTATTGTGGAGTCATGGGAAGTTTGATAGTATGTATTCTTACCTTATAAAATAGAGAGACTGTTTCCGGTAGACTCATATACAAATGTGACATGAAAAAAATAAGTAGTATAGTAATAATACAACAAAAAAACTACAAATAAGTAATGCAAGTTAAAAAGAATAAATAAATAAAACTAAAATAAAATAAAAAATAAAATACCTGATATAATGTCAAGATCTGCTAATACCTAATAAGCTGCAAAGTACGGTTCTTTATGTCTCGAGTTGTGTTAGAGATCCTTGCTTAGTAGCCATGTGAGTATGAACAATCCAAAAGTATCGGATGCCTTGAAGGACCTTTCTCCCTATACCAGAGCTGAAAAGTCAATTTGTAGGATAGAAAGTCTTGTCTACGACTTGCGACTAGAAAAGACAAATTGGACACTAGGGTTAGAGTTCCTAAGCTATAGATACGTTGTCAAAACTTTACAGTAAACGGCTTCCAAGATTGTTTTGGCGCATTTTAAAAGATATCCTTTACTGTATTTCATCACGCTAAAATTTTCTATTTTTACCCTATTTATCTGTAAACCAATTGTAAAATAGTATTATACTTTAATTTTTTTTGTAGTTTTTCTTCTTGTTTTAGAAAAACATAAGACGAGAATCAAATTTAAAATTGGGATATTCACTCAAGTATTTAATTTTTAAGATTTTTAATTTAATATCAAAATTAAATATTAACAATTTAATTAAAATATTAATTTTTACTTATGTGACTAATAAATAAATATTTAATGAACATGTCATATCATAAAAGTAATTTTGATTTAATTCATATAAAATTTAAATATTAATTGCTAAATTAAGAACTTTAAAAAATAAATTAAAAGGGATACTTTTTTAAATACGTTACCCTTCAAAATTCATATTATATATTTGTTTTGCGTTATATGGTTATGGAAGAGACAAGCCCAACTGTGTCGTCAATAGAAATATTTCTACTTTTGAGACCATTGTTGGAACAATTAGGTCATGTTTAGTTGAAGTTTTATTAATGGAATGAAATGTAATATAATATTATTTTATTGTTTTGGAGGAGAGTTTATAATGAAATGAAATGAAATGAGATGAAAGATGAATGTTTCATATTATATCTCATTCTATCCTAAATAATAAAAATGATAAACTTCTTATTTGGGAGGTTTACAATGATATATAAAATGATAAATAACTTTTAACCATATTACATTATAAACTCTTATTCTAAACATTTTACTGTATTACATTATGAATCATATCATTCCTCTTAAATAATAGTTTTATAATAGTACATCAGTTTATATTTTATTCTATTATAAACCGGTAAATTGTAGAATAAATTAAACCTTTTTAATTTGATTTATGTTAAATTATATTGTAAATTATTCAAGTTAAATATATTTTTCTTTAAATTTGTGAATTAATCAAACTGCATTTTTTTTTGTTTAGAGTGAATATGAAGGATGAATAAATTAATTTTTATAATTTAAATAATTATTTTAGTTAAAAAATTTTACTCGCTTATAATATTATTAACTATTATATATTTTTTAATTATATAATTAAAATTATGAATAAGTGGGAAATTAATAAAATATAGATGAAAAATTGTATAAAATGACAAGTTTTAAAATATAGGAATTTTAATAAACTTAGTTGTAAAATATAGTGTTAAATTAATAAATTTGTTAGACCTACGTGGTTTATAATATTAATTTATATTTTGATTTTTTAAAATTATTAACACTAATTACTAGGGGTACAAACGGAATTTACCTAAAATTTATTATTGTTTACGTACTACCAAGGACAAAACGGAAAACTATAATTAACGAACAGTAAAACGACGAAGGAAGTCGGAAGATGACGCAGACGACTCAAAGCACGTAGTATTAAGTATTGATTAAAAGAATAAAACATTATTACCGTCACAGCATATGATGTCAATGACAACACGTGTCGTCGTCTATATGGTCTGTTAAATAGTAATCAAGCAGTACAGCAAAGTCACTGAAGTCAACGTACGAATATAATATTCTCTCTCCAAATCACGTAACAAAGAAATTATAAGAGACTTGGCGAAGAAGCAGCAGAGACTTGGTAGTAGAAGAATCAGAGCAATGGCTTGTGGTTCGAAGACGGTAGCAGGCGGTGACGGTGGCGGTGGCGATAATAACGATTCTCTTCGGAGCTTCAAGTTGAACGAGTCGACGTTCTTTGCCTCTCTTATGCCTAAGAAGGAGATTTGTGTCGATCGCTTCCTGGAAGCTCACCCGGAGTTTGATGGACGCGGCACGGTCATAGCTATATTCGGTATTTATATGATGGATTTTTTGTTTTTCCTTTTTGAGTGTTCATTGGTTTGTTCGTTTTTTTGGTTGATTTTTGAGCGGTTAAGATTTTGGCAAGGTTTTGTACTGACAAGAAATGGATGAATGGATTGTAGATTCTGGCGTTGATCCGGCTGCTGCTGGATTGCAGGAGACGTCAGATGGGAAACCGAAAGTGTTGGATATTATTGATTGGTACAAATTCAACTGCATTGATTTTTTTTTTTTTTGAGAAAGAAACTTGGTTTTTCGGTGTGGGTTCTGAAAATTTTGATCGAGCAGTTCTGGGAGTGGAGATGTTGATACATCAAAAGTGGTGAAGGCCGATGATGATGGTCTTATTATTGGAGCTTCAGGTGCTGGGAGTGTAGATGGCTCAATGAGCATCAGTCTTGTTTTGAACTATGCCTATATGTCTTTCTCTATGATACCTTAATGGATGATTGATACGTATTCTCTGTTGCATTTTTTCTTTTATACTTGTATAGGGGCTGCTTTGCTTGTCAATTCTTCATGGAAAAACCCTTCTGGCGAATGGCACGTCGGCTGCAAGTTGATATATGAGCTATTCCCGAACTCTTTAACTTCTCGATTGAAGGTGAATGATGCTAGTCTTATCAATCATTTGCAGTTCGAGCTATACCTTTAAGCTTTCACAAAATAGGGATTAGTTAAAAAGTTTCTTAACCATTTACTGTGTTGTCATTGACAGAAAGAGAGAAGAAAGAAGTGGGATGGGAAAAACCAGGAAGAAATTGCTAATGCTGTCAAGCAACTTGATGAATTCAACAAGGTCATTGAAGATGCCTAATCTTTCCCCATATTTGCTAGGACAAAGCATATAGTTTATGGCATTGTGATTTTATTGTCATTTCAATGACGCAGACGGTGCTCTTCGAAATAGGATCTTCTATCTAATTTTTATGGTGTTTTATTCTGTTCCATAAATTTCAGCTATTCATTTATGCAGATACACGCGAGACCTACATAAATAAATAGCTAAGATTCATAGGACAGAATAAGACATCATAAAATTAGATAGAGGATCTGGACTTGCGGTCTTCCTGTTTGAGGGATTATATTTGTTCTAGTTTATTTGTCAAGTCAAATTAAATTTATCACTAATTTGACACTGTTTCCTAAAACAAAAACTGGTATTGCAAGCTAAATTAAGTTTTTCGTTTACAGCCTGCACGTCTTTATTTATATTAAAATTTTCATGATTTCCTTGTCCCCAGGAGCACCCTAATCCAGATGATGTAAACTTGAAAAAGATTCGTGAAGATCTTCAGCACAGAATTGATATACTACGAAAGCGGGCTGATGTGAGTGCCAATTTCTTTAAATCTATTCCTTCTACCATTTTCTTGTTATACTGAAAAGTAATATCGTTATTCTCTGTACATTAGAGCTATGATGACAGGGGACCAGTCATTGATGCTGTGGTTTGGTATGACGGTGAACTATGGAGGGCAGCTCTCGACACTCAAAGTCTTGAAGAAGAGCCAGACTATGGAAAACTTGCTAACTTTGAACCACTTACAAATTACAGGTTATTTCTCTCTACTCACTGTGGTAAACTTCTTTTTTGTTTACATATATTCTAATTTAAAAGATCATATTCATCTTTAAGATCTATCTATAGGGATATCAATTTTAACCCAGCCCGATTTTGGCTCCCGTGACCCGACTGACAAAACGACGCCGTTTTTAAAATTTGTTTAAGACTATAACGCCCATCCGGTCACAGGCTGGCCAGCTCCGGCCCATTGACATGCATATCTACTTGCATCTAGTACATATCTTTGGAACCTTGATGCTATTTAGAGTTCATGTACTCACTGGCTTGTTATCTTAGTTGTGTTGTATAAATTGAAAGAGACCTGAGCCCATAACCTACAAGGAACCAACTAACTAAAAACAGACAATTGAAGTTCTCTCCTAGATCCTCTTTGCGCATCTGTTGGAATTAGGCAACATTGTGACCACATTCAATAATTCAAGAAAGCCGTGCATTGATTATTATTTAGTTGGAAAGATAGAATTGTTTCCGGTCACTGCAGTAATGTTTTTTGTTTGCATATATTCTATTGAAAAGATCATATTCATCTTTAGGGTCGTCAAACTGTAATGCATAACACAAGCTTTAATTATGTGCTCAAGATTAAACCTGAAGGTGTATAAATGGAGAAAGCACAAAAAATACTTGTTTTGCTATTCATATCTTTGAACGAGCTTTTGATCGCTGAATCTTGCGAGCTTTCTTAACGACCTTTACGAAAGTTGATTGTTTGTTATCGTTAATGTCTTTTTGCATCTTTTTTGACGTGTGAACCTTCTAACAGGTCAGAGAATCTGAATGTTCGCAAACTTACTTAAATAGACAACAAAAGACCTTAGCAATTTTATATAATAACCTTATTCCCGTCACAGGCCCAACGCATGTCTAACCCACACTAATTAGGGCCTATTTTTATTGTTGGACTTACAACCCATTGAACCAGATCCTTTATTAGGCTTCTTTATTATCTTTAACTTAGATTAAATTCGATTCGCTTAACCGTAAATTTATAACATCGTCAAATCATAATTAATATTTTTCCAGTCTTAGAAAATTACTAACAATCTACCCTGGACAAAAATTAATTACGCTAGTCGTAACAATAATAAAATTAACTAGTAAAAATTGGTTAAGGAAAATTATAATATGGCCGGCCAATTTTAAAAACACATTTGTTCCAAAGACAATCAAAGTCCGTCATTTGGTCCATAAGGCTTTCAATACTGAAAAATATCAAATACGTGTATCATGTGCGACACAAATCTAATACAATTACAAATATCTGATACCTTACTAACATGAATGAGAAGATATAGTGTAACAAACTAGGATGATAACTATATGATTTGAAATGTATCATCTTTTCGTTTGTAAGTCTCAATTTCTCTAAACTTTATGCCAAACTGTATTACAAAAATTTGTTTTCTATTACTCAATGTCAAACCGCATAAGAGAAAATCTTTATGGAATTAAACATTTATACCCCCCATGTTATCTCAAATTCATGGATTTACATATAAAATTGTTTGTGTCCTAAAGATATAGGCTCAAGGTCAATCTATATATATACGCTTAATGATCGTTTACAATGTTTAAGATCGACACAGATCTTAAGACTTTCACTTGTATTATGACAATGTACAACAAGTTGTATAACTGAGAACATAATTATGATCATTAATATGTATAAAACATAATGTCGCAACACATGAAATCTCTATAAATCTACTTAGAGCAAGTATAATAATCCCTAACTAACGATGTCTAAGGACTTCAGTATACCCATACTAACATGTCTCTCAAAAACAAGTGGGCAAAGTCCCTTAGTCAAAGGATCAACAAGCATACCATCAGTTCGCAAATGCTTTACCTCAGTGTTACCTTTATGCATTAGTTCCTTTATAGTCAAATACTTGAACTCCAAATGCTTAAACTCTGCGATGTTTTTATTGTTGTCAATGAACAATACAGTAGAAAGATTATAACTTAATCGATTGCAGACAACTCAAAAATTAAGTTCTTGAGTCAAATAGCCTATGAAGTAGCTCCATAACTTGCTCCAAACTCTATATGCATAGTCAAGGAAATCACCGATGTCTGCTTCATACTCTTCCATGATACTGCACCATCTGCTAACTTAAAGATATATTATGACGTGGACTTCCTGTCATCTGGACACATAACAAAATTTGAATTTGTATAACCTATGAGGTCTAAATTGTTGACTTTTATGAATGTCAGCATATAATCCTTAGTTTCCTTTAGATATCTCAACAATCGTTTGATTGCATACCAATGGTCCATTCCTGGATTAGCCAGATACCTACCCAGTAGCCCAATAACAAATGAAATGTCTGGTCTAGTGCACACCTAAGCATACATTAGGCTACTATCGACACTAGAATATAGGACATTTTTCATAGCCTCTCTCTGTATATCATTCTTTGAACATTTTGCCAAAGATAAATCTCACCATGAGACATTGGTGCTACAATAGGTTAACAATCACCATATTAAACCTTTGCAGCACTCACTCAATGTATTCTCTTTGTAAGAGACCTAATGAGTATTAAGATTTATCCCGGTGAATTTGAATACCTAAGATAAAAGATATCTTACTAAGGTCCTTCGTGTCAAAATTCTTAGCCAAAAGCTACTTAACCCATGCAACAAGGTCAAGTTATTTGATATAAGCAAGACGTCATCCATGTATAAGAGTAAAAAAATGGCTTTGCTCCTCTAAACCTTGTAATATAAACATCTTTCAACTTTATTCTTCACAAAGTTAAAAGAGGTAATAACCTCATCAAATTTAAGTTACCACTGTCTAGAGACATGTTTTAAACCATATATTGATTTTATCATCTTTCAAACCATATCGGCTTTATCTTGATCCTGAAATCCTTTAGGTTGTTCCACATAGACCTTTTCACAAAGCTCTCTATTCAAGCAAATGGTTTTAACATCCATCTAATGTAGCTCTATATTATAATGAGCTACTATTTTCATAATCACTCTAAATGCATCCTTAGATGATACATAAGAGAAGTTAACAATAAAGTAAATCCCTTCTCTCTTAGTGAACCATATGGCAACCAACCAAGTCTTAAACTGCTCAAATTTATTTTGAGAGTCCTTTTTGTCTTGAAAATCAATTTGAAACTGATAGATTTATAGTTCTGAGGAAAATCAACAAGCTCCCACACCTTGTTGTGCTTTATGGATTGCATCTCTTCATTCATGTATCCCACTACAAATCTACACGGGGTTTAGAAATAAATTCTAAAAAAGTGACTAGATTTATAACATGTCCAATATCATGTATTTAGATGAAATAACAGGTCTTCTCACTCTAGTTGATGTCCTTAGTTGAATTGGTTCTTGAACCTAAAGAACCTCAGTTTATATAATTATGAGTTCCTATTCTTGTATTGATATGATACTAAGACCTTAGTCCACTAATTCTAACTGTATGGCTGATGGATAATAAATAATTGTAGTATCCACCCTGAATCCATCTAACGATGAGAAGGACCACCCTTATTATAGACATCATACTTTAGAAACTTAGCTGTTTGTGATTCCACTATTCTAGACCCTCCTTCTCTATAGTAAAATTTGTATCCCTTATAATGGTTAGGATATCATACAAAATAACAATGAGTGGAACAAGCATACAACTTATCTTCATAAGAATTATACAAATGTACCTCAGTAGGCCAGTCCTATATACGATTGTGAGTGAGGTTAGGTTTCCAACTCTTCCAAATTTTAAAAGGCGTCTTTAAAAACTGACTTACTTGAGACTCTATTAAGTATATATAAGGCAGTCTTTATGGCTTCACCCTAAAGTTAATTAGGTAGATTAGTCCTGCTCTATATTGACTTCATCATGTCCTTTAAGATATGATTACACCTTTCAGCTGCACCATTTTACTCAGGACTACCTAATATAGTGAATTGAGCCACTGTTTTACATGATTCAACATAGTTCGCAAATGAATCATTTTCTTGTCTTAAAACCTTATGTTTTGTCATATTATTCACCTCCACATTCTGATTTGAAAATTTTAATGGACCTTCCCAATTGATTCTCAACGTTAACCTTAAAGATCTTGAATTTTCAATAACTTCAGATTTTTCCTTAAGTAAGAACACATATTCAGAACATGAATAATCATTAATGAACCTTATAATATAACTAGAATTACACAATGTAACTATATAAGGTCCACATATGTCTGTATGTATGAGGTCTAGTAAGCCAGAAACATGAGTTGACCCTTTTTTCTTTACTTTGATCAACTTACCCCTGCAACAGTCAACACATGTTTCCAAATTATCAAAATCTAGAGTTTGGAGAATGTTTTCCTTAATCAATCTTTCAAACCCTATCTTTGGAAATGTGGCCCAACCATTTTTGCCACAACAAGTATGACTTACCCTTTATTATGGCTCTCTTTTTAGTAACCTATTTAGTAAGATATGAAGAAAAATATATCTCCCTACGGGCAAGACATATTCTATACAAACCATATGATAAAAAGGCATTACCAAGATGCTTTACATTGAAAGATAACTATACAACAGAAGCCTGAATAACAAAACTATAACTTTCTTTGTGCAAGACAGATACAGAGATCAAATTCCATCTGAAAGACAATATATAAAATGTGTCATTTAATACGAGAATAAACCTTGTATCAAGATTCAAACACATGTCCCCTATAGATATTACTCTAACTTCTTCATTATTGCCCACCATTAGTCTTTCCTCCTTTTAATTTAATTTCCTCTTATGTATGAACCCTTGCATTTTGGAAGCAATATGATTAAAGGCTTCACTATCTATCCACCAAGAACTTAATGTAAATATAGCAAGATTAGATAAGCTAAGGAGCTACCTGATAACTCTTGCCTTTCCTTCCAGGTCTTATACCTTTGGCAATCCAGCTTTTATGTGCCTTCTTTTGACAGAATAAACACCTCGTATTCTTTATATTTATAGGACCTCTACCAATACTAGATTGACTAGGTACCATATGTGGAGGAAATTTAGACTTTTTAGTTTTGAATTTAGCGGGCTTCTCCTTTGCCTTCCCTTTGGTTACTATAAGGGCTATATGAGCCTTATTCTTCAGCTTCTCCTCTTCAGCAAAGCATCAGGTGATCAATGCATTTTTGTCATAAGCCTCATCCTATGAGTTGTATGTTGTTACTAGAATACCAAACTCTGAAAGAAGTGTATTCAGAGCTTGGTGAACAATACAAGCATCAAGAATGATGATGTTCAACTCCTCCAACTTACTTTGCAGGTGGATCATCTTGATAATGTACTCTCTTACTCCCCCTACTCCTGTGTACTTTATGGAGTACAGTTCCTTCAATAAGGTACCTATCTTAGCATTAGATGATACCTGTATCTCTATGAGATATCGTTTAGAAAGTCTCTCACTATGGTGGTGTTTGGAATTCCACTAAGTAGATAGTTCGGAATGGATCTCTTGATGGTCAAATAACACATCCCATTTGACCTGTCCTCGGTTGCATACACTACTCTCTCAGCCTCTGAGCTAATAGATGTAGGCAGAGATGACTTATAGTTAACCATGACCATATTAATATCTATAATCTCTAATGCAAATTCCACATCTTGTTTCTATTTCTTGAAATTGAAACTAGTCAGTTTTTAATGATGACACTGTTGTTTACATAAAATGTGACTGCAAATTATAATAATGTAATGGTCAGCACAAATATAGGATAACAACAATACTCAAAGTCATATAATAGTATTTGTATCGAGAATGTAATATATTTGTATCGAGAATCTTATTACATATATTATAAAACACCGTGGACTGAACACATAATACATGTAAATCAGATCTCCACATAAAAGCGATAAAAAATACACACCTTCAACTCTCATGATTCTACTACCTGTGGGCAAATAAATCACTCAAGCGATGTCTTTCCTCTACCTTATGCCTTTATGCACATCGCAAAATCTCACATAAGGTTAACACATGTGCGCAAAATAACCAAACACAATACCAGAGATATTCCCAAACATGTAAGCATAATAATTCAAAGACTAATTTGAAAGGCCATTGTGGTGATTAGATTCTCGTTAGTAATTAAATGGATCCACAAACATAAGGGATACACATGTAAATTATCCTTACATTCTGCATGGGCATATAATATGTGATAATGTACCACCAATAAGTGCTAATTCCTTATGCACATTCTCATTTTTACATATCAATACTGAAGACATTATCAATACACTTTATTTAAGAGTTTATCACAAGAAAAATCTCAATCAATGTGACAATTATGCAATATTAAAGAGTAAATTCACCATATGAGTTATCAAAATTGCATGTACCTATTATATTTCAAGTCTAAAGTATGAAAATTCACTCAAAATGGCTTTGATAACCTTTATTTAATTTTTCTACAGTTAAATCTTATTTATTGCCAATGTAATAAATCGAAAAAATTAAAAAACACTCACTTTTTGAATTCCCAGGATCTTAAAGCTGGCCCAAAATGACTCGAGGGACCATTTTGTGAATTTTGAAATTTTGATTTTTTTTTGGTACTGTAGTGCATGAGACTGGAGTATGCATAAGGAGCACGTATTACATGCATCATATGCGTGTCTACGGGGTCCCCACCTTTATGGCGCATGTGACACACGCCCCTTATATGCAAACACGTGCAATGTTATCACATGCTAGACACGTGTGGACGCTTGCATGCGTCACCTATTTGGCTCTATGATACACGCACCAAATGCTTCGCCTCCTCAAAAGCTCCACTTGTCTGTTACATGTCCCAGACGGTCTAGTGCTCTTGCTAGCTACATCATAAAATTTCACCTAGTTTTTCTTTATGATCGTCAAAACCCCCTTTTTAGCTCGTTCTTCAATATCATGCATATTTAACCTCAATTTAAGCAACAATACTCAATACTTGTAATAAAAAATGGATTGATTTCTTTGGTATCCTTATGGAGAAATTTGAAAAACTCCATTTAAATTCACATAATCATATAACGGCTCTGATACCATGTGTAATGCTTAATACGAGCCTTAGTTACGTGCTCAGGATCAAACGTGAAGGTGTATAACTGTAGGGATGGCAAAAAGGCCTAGGCTAGGCCCAACCTGAAGTCAATGGGTTAGGGATGGGTTAACTGAGACTTGAGCCCAGTTTTCCCTCCCCAGTAGAGTCTCATGTAGGGCTTGGGATAGGGTTACCCAGCCTGAGGCTTGACGGGATAACTGCAAAATGATGTTGTTTTGCCAAAAACAATATTGTTTTGTTTTTTTAAAAAATAATAATTTAACCTAGGCTTAGACCAGGTAGCTTCAGGCCTGATCCACCTATTGCTATCCCTATATAAACTGAGAAAATGTAGAAAATACTTGTTTTGGTATCTATATCTTTAAACGAGCTTTTCGTCGCTGAATTCTTTTGAACTTTCTTAATGACCTTTACGAAAGTTGATCATTCGGATGTCGTTAACATCTTTCTGTGTCTTTCTTAACTCGTGAACCTCCTAATTAGTTAGACAATCTGAATGTTGATGAGCTTACTGAAGCAGACAATAGGAGACCTTAGCAATGTTATATAGTAATCTTATTGGGCCTCTCAATCACAGGCCTAATACATGTCTGACTCACATTGATTAAAGTTTATTTTCATCACTGGATTTCAACACAATAGAAGCATATCCTTTATTGGGCTTCTTTATTATTTTTAAAATAAATCAAATTCAGTTCGCCTAATCATACTCTATGGTAGAATCAATCAGGGGGTCGAGAGGCGGTGGTTTACCTTGTAGCGGATGTCAGCGGTTCGAGTCTGCTTATCTCCAACTCATGAACTTAGCCGGTACAAAGCTATAGGATAGCAACCAATTTTTTCGATTTGGCAGTTCGATCTATGATTTATCATTCATGGACGTTGATAAGATCCTTCCTTTTAGTTTACTTTATGTACATTGCATATAGTGAATTGATATCTAGATAGATGAATGAGTATGAAGAGTACGTTATAGATTGATCGATGTTAAATCTTTATACATTCTAACTTTATATGTTAGGATTTATATATTAGAATAACAAAACAAAATCCGATAGTATGGTAGAAAGAAATGTATATTTATAAAAGTTATAAAATCATAATTAATATTTGTCCAGATACATGTCTATGGAACCTTGTTACTGTTCAGAGTTCATGCACTCACTGGCTTGTCATCTTAGCTGTGTTGTGTAAAGTGAAAGAGGCGAGACCTAAGACCATAACCTACAAGGAACCAACTAACTAAAAACAGACAATTGAAGTTATTTCCTAGATCCTCTCTGTGCATATATTAAAATTAGGCAACATTGTGACCCCTTCATGAAAGTAGTGCGTCGATTATTATTTAGTTGCGCTGCATATGGTTACTATGATCCATATACTGAGACGGAACGAAATAAAAATTTAGAGACAGAACATAACAAAAATGGGAGACAGTGAGGAGTTTGGTTGTAATGGACAAAACAGATAAAACTGTGTGTCTCGAGGACAGAAATATGTTTGGTTGCAGTTGACAGAACATAGAAAACAATGTCAATGACTAAAGTACTTTTGCAGTATAATATGATTGGAGATATCTAATTCATTGATTATTTTAAAACGAATGATTTGTATTATTATTATTTTAATTGTATCTATAAATAACAAATTAAAAAAATGAGGAGCCTAAAAATTTAATAAAATGAGCTATTGAATAGAAAAAAATTCGTCCAAGTTAACAATAAAATGAATTACATAAATATTTTTTAATTATATTTGTATTTTTTTAATTACGATACAATAAAATGAAGATTCTAAATATTTAATGAAATGAGAAACTTAAAAATTTAATGAAATGAGTAATTGAATAAAAAAATCCTACAAGTTAGAAATTCTAGTACATAATAATTTAATAAAATATCTAAGCATTCATGGAATTAATTATATAATAGGTTAAAGATACATTCAAGCCATATATTTTATTAAGAATGTCTTTTTTTGCTATTTATATACATAGGCATGTGTGAAATATTAGTAATAATATGGGGGTATTTTTATCCAACAGCCCACGTGTTTTGTTTTTATGACAGACTCAAGAAAGTATACCATGATTTTCAAAAGAACAAAATACTTGTGTTTTTGTAAATTGGAGACGGAACAAAAATGAGTGGTGTGAGCAATCAAACACTACTGAGCACAAGATTTTTGTGTCTTGTTATCTGTCTCTACCCATGGAGACATCAATAAACCCAGGGAATTGTTTCTTATTGTACTTTTGTATTCATTTTCTCTTCTTTTTTTTCTCATAATAAAATATCGCACCAGACTTTTGTATTGATCGTATTTTCAAGCACCCGACGAATTTAAATCAAATAGTTCATCTTTTGTACCTTTTTTATTCGAACAACATTCAATGGAAGCTGCTTCTCATGTGTTAGAATGCATGAATAGTGACTCAAGGAACTTATTAGATCTCGTGATCGAAATCTGGATGCATAATTTGTTGGAAACTATTTTTTCAGGATTGAAAGGAAGTTTGGTGTTTTTAGCAAGTTAGATGCGTGTACGGTTGTTCTTAATGTGTACGATGAGGGAGATATCTTGAGTATTGTAACAGACAGCTCCCCTCATGGTACACATGTTGCTGGTATTGCGACTGCCTTCCACCCGAAGGTATTATCATTTAAGTTATTACCATTATGATTATTGCACTATCTCCACTATAACAATCTTGCTTCTGGCATTTCTCATAATGTTAGGAGCCATTATTAAATGGGGTTGCTCCTGGAGCTCAGTTGATTTCATGCAAAATTGGAGACTTGCGCTTAGGTTCAGCGGATACAGGCACTGCTTTGACACGTGCTCTGATTGCTGCTGTTGAGGTAGGTTCTGTAAGTTGATATTTTTCAAACATGTATATGAGATAACTAACATTTTTCTATATGTTGTCCCTTTCCGGGAATTGCAGCGTTGTAGCTGTGCTCTGTAATTTATTCTCTACTGGTTTCTTGCTTAAGTTAATGGGTACTTACAGGAGTAGCACAGTCAAAGAAATCTTAGTTTGTGTAATTTACTAATTCATTGTTCAACTCTTTTGCAGCATAAATGTGACCTGATCAACATGAGTTATGGAGGAACTACTTTACTGCCAAATTATGGCCGCTTTATTGACCTTGTTAATGAAGTATTGATTCTAATATGTGTTATACCTATGAAAGTTATATCATGCTTGATGACATGCTAAAGGCCAGCGTTGATTGATTAGGTTGTGAATAAACACCGCATCATATTTGTGAGCAGTGCTGGCAACGGTGGTCCAGCATTAAGCACTGTTGAGGCTCCCGGTGGTACAACGTCAAGCATTATAGGAATTGGTGCATATGTCTCACCTGCAATGGCTGCTGGTGCTCACTGTGTACTGGAACCTTCTTTTGAAGGACTTGAATATACATGGTATAGTTTTCATCTTTTTCTTTTTATGTTTTTATTTTGAAAATTACGTTCCTGGATTATGTATTCATTGTTTGTGCTCCACTCAAATTTTATCTTTTACAGTTCAATTTGTATCTTGATGCAGGTCTAGCCGAGGACCAACAACTGATGGAGATCTTGGAGTCTGTGTCAGTGCTCCTGGTGGAGCTGTTGCTCCTGTTCCCACATGGACCCTTCAAAAACGCATGCTCAAGAGTGGGACATCAATGTCATCTCCGTCTGCTTGTGGTGGAATCGCATTACTTCTTAGTGGAATGAAGGTTTTTATTTTGATCCTTCTTTTTCCTTGCACATTCTTGATACTGGTTTTGCTACGTTTCTATCATGCTTAAGCTCTAGGTGATAGCAATATGGGTCTTAAACCCATGTTGACTTACTCTAGACGAAATAAGAGGAAGGAACAGAACATGGGCCACAAACCCATGTTAACATATTCCAGGAGACATACTAAGGTAGTAAGTGACCCAAGGGATGAGTCAGCTAACGATTAAAGGAGTTTGTTAGAATTAGTTAGAGGAGAGAGAAGTTAATCAAGTAGGGGGAGAGTATGTATGGGGAATGGGGTAGCACAAAGGGGGGCATTTGAATTCTCTTTGTACTGTCTCAGCTGATAGCTTGAGAGGGCCATAGTTGGTTAGTAGCTTAGTCCTTGTATTTGTCCTATGAGGCTATTGCTAATATCAATAAAAATCCTATATTCTCATCCATTTGCTTATCATTGGTGCTTTCATTGAGAGGTCTAATGTATGCAAACAAGAATGGAGTCACAAAAGTGGGAAGCAATGGATGCTAGAATGACAGAGGTAGAGACGAAGTTGATGGATCATACGGTCCAATTGGGAAGTTTACATAAAGGTGTTGACAACCTCTCCCGAGCATTAGCAGCGATGCACGCAGAGATGCGAGAAGGGTTCTAGCGTCAGACTGTGCATCGATCACCGGAAGTAGGGTCAAGCTCCATCGATCGCGGGAAGTCGGTACAGACAGCGGTGGAAGGAAGTGACGTCACCTTCATGGCATATTAACTCTGCGCAAAAAGAGTAGAGCTCCCTCTATTCCAAGGAGACAACCCAGTAGGATGGGTCTCTCGTGCAGAAGTGTATTTCACTGTCCAAGGCACGCCACCAGAACTTCGAGTTCAGCTGGCTCAAATTTGCATGGAAGGTATGACGTGGCACTGGTTTAAGGTTCTGCTCGCGTCGAAGCCAGAGTTGGATTGGGAGACTTTCAAAAGAGCCTTGTTCGATCGATATGGAGACCACTATATCGGGAACCCATTTTCTCAGTTAAAGACATTGACGCAGTAGGGCACTGTGGACGAATATGTAGAAAATTTTGAGATGCTTATGGCGCAGGTTCCTCTCCTTCTCGAAGACCAGTACATGGGTTTCTTCTTAGGAGGCTTACGAGAAGATATAAGGTTGGAGGTTTTGGCCTTGGATCCTTCTACCGCTACAAGATGATCTCCACAGCATGAGCAGTGGAGCGCAAGTTAGCTCCACAGGTCCCTACCAAACCGAATGCGGGTTGGAGACCCGTTGACGCCCAGAGGTTCGGGCCCACCAACTTGACCAAGGGTGGTCGTCCTTGGGGAGGCCTGCGATCTAACATGGTCCGACCACCAACGCAATCTACTAGTGGAGTCGAACAAGGTCCCAGCATTGAGAGGGATGCCGAGGGACGATTGAAAGGGACTCGCAACCTCTCTTATCAGGAAATGATGGACCGAAGAGCCAAGGGGTTATGCTTTAAGTGTGGACAGCATTATAGTTCTACCCATGTCTGCCCTGAAAAGCACT
>JAOSBO010208690.1:0-16730 GCA_027563915.1 Erythroxylum rotundifolium | reverse complement strand
CAGTGAAATAGGATTTTCTTCTTGAACACCCTTCAGTATTTTGATTATATCTGGATCTATAGGATTCCAAATGAGATTATTTTTGATTTGTAGTAAACTAGAAATATATGCCTACAAACTTTCTGAAGAAGTCCAATTTTGATTTGTTCTCTATGATATTGAATTTCTGGATGGAAGTTGTACAAAGTACACTGTTTTTGAATGTGAACAACCAGATAATGTTGGAGGTATATCTTCCAAATTACTAAACCAAATTGAGTGATTTTGGTGTCAATGGAAAGATAAGACATAGAGGAACACTTTTCTAGTAGGGAGTATGACCAAATTACAACAGTTTCGCTTTCTAATTGAACGTGAACAGTAGACTCGAAAGTGTGTTTTGGAAAAATCTGAAATGATTCAATGAAAAATGAATTGTGAATTTAATGTTGTTAGTGAGGCATAAACCTAAGTAGAAATTATACTTAGATGAGTTTTGATATTAGAAGGATTTTTTAATGAAATTGATGGGAAGATACTTGGGAATTATCATGAACATGCATTGTACGTAATTCATTTCGTACATGTGCATTATTGAACAGTCATAATTTTGCAAATTGTGATATATGTGTATTTTTTTGATATAGAGGAGCAACTAGAACGTCAACCTCCAGACATTGCCAAAACTTCTAGGCAATAGCTTCAGGAGCAACTTGTGTGTAACCTAGACGGTCTCACTTAATTACTTGTTTGTTTAAATTCTATTTTGAAATGATTGAATGATTGCGTTGATTGTGTTGGTTTCTAGAGATGAGGTCCGATGATTGTGATTCTTGGTTGAGATATTGAAGTGTTGCTTGTATGTGAATGAGATGAACTAAGTCTACATAATTTGATGATAAATGTGTTTTGAATAAGCATTTGCATGTAAGTGAAAATGTGATTCTCAACTTAACGTTGAATGTCGGACTAAGGTTCGATGATATAAGAATGTGATTGAATGGAATCATGCAAGTGTGATTGATGTATTTCATTTCATTAATACATGAAACATAATGGCAGTTGTGACCAGAGTAGCCACCGATCAGAGCTTAAAGCTCAACGAGTGAAAAAGATACTCGAGCTCAACAGCGATTTAGAGCCTTAGGCTCAATGTTTAATGAGCCCTATATGGGACATTTATCAATGAGCCTGGTAACCAAAAATGGATACGGGACAGTTTAGGCACTCGGACACAACAAAGTAATAATTGGAAAAGAGTCTCACGAGCATTCCATATGCATTTGATTAAGTATGTTTAATTGATTGAAATGCAATTTGCTTGCTTAAGTGAAAATGTGATTCAAAATCAATTAGGCGAAAATGTGAATATAGTTATGTGAAATGATGTGTTGCATGAATTGAGTAAACCATCAATGATGGTTACCTAATTGAGTTCGCAAAACTCACCAAAATTACAGCGTTATCTTTTCAGGAACGAGAGACGACTTTAGCTACTGAAAGGCTCTACCAGCTGTGTAGATTGTGATTTGGCAAGAGCTGGCTCAAAGGTCGGTCAGCTGGGATTTTTGGACAGATCAGATAAACTTTGTATATTTTCCTCTTTCATATAGTACTTTTGTACTAGGTTTTGATAATGTACATGTAGTAAGCATTGAAAGATACATTGTAGACTTTTGGTTTTGTGAAATGAAATGAGGAAAAAGTTGGTTTTAAAATATTGTGATTTTCTTATGATGCTTTATAATTGAGTAATGATACGATGCCATGTGAAGTGAATGTAGCGATCGAACGTAGCTCACCTTGGAAAGGCCCCTTTTGAAGTTGTCTATGGTCGCCTTCCACCCACCTTGCTACAATTTTCTCAAGGAGAAACTCAAGTGGAATCAGTGGCGCTAGCTTTGGTAGATAGAGATCAAGCTTTACACCAACTAAACAAAACCTATTACGAGCACAATCTATGATGAAGAAATCTGCAAATATTCACAGAAGAGATGTGCACTTTCAAGAGGGAGACTTGGTCTTTGTTAAATTAAGACGTCATCAACAACTCATTATTGCAAGAAGGATATGTCCTAAGCTTTTAGCAAGATAATATGGTCCTTTCAAGATCATTAGGAAAGTGGGACAAGTTGCATATAAACTGCAGCTCCCAACTTCGTCCAAAGTCCATTCGATTTTCCATGTTTCCCAACGGAAGAAGGTCGTGGGTGACCATCTTGTTGAGCATAATCTTCCTTAAGGGATGGATGCAGACCATGGGGACTTGGCTAAACTAGAGGCAGTCTTTTCCTTATGCATGTCTAAGTCTAAGGGAAAAAGTACTCTCTAATGGCTTGTTCAGTGGAAAAACAAACTAGCAGAGGAAGTGACTTGGGAGGACGCAGAATTTATTAAAGGTCAGTTTCCATCTACTCACCTTGAGGAAAAGGTGTCTATTAAGGAGGAGGGAATTGTTAGTATTCCTCCTATTAAATGTACTAGAATCTTTGTTAGTATTCCTCCTAGTAATCAACATGTTAGTGATCGACCTTTAGTATTACAACAGCAGCTTAAGCCTTTTCAAATTTATGTACATAAGGTAAGATGTGGAAGGGGGCTATTGCCACATAGGCAGGTTGTTAGGAGTTAGTTATAGATAGTGATTGTAGTGGACAGCTATAGTCCGAATCTAGGGGAGGGAGGGACATTATTGAGATTATAGTAAATTGTCTCAATCCATGAGTTATCCTTCTACTATACCCCTACCTTATATGTAAATAATATAATCGCTATATTGTTCCCTATCAATCTTTGAGCTTGTTAAAGTATATAATCCCTCCGAGTTCAAGAGTGAATAGTGTGATATAAGGGGCAACTATTTTTGTTTGGTCAAGGGTGCCAATAAGTTGAAGAAAATCCATTGAAGAAGGCTAATGTAATTTAGATACTAATGCCTCTTACCTATCACTTTGTAGACCTCAAACTCCTAACGTTCATTAGTATCAAATTGTATAAAAAGAACACTAATCCCAAAGCCCTCATTTATAACTTGTTTATTTGCTAGACTTAAACTTAATACTAAGGATGGACTACATGGCCATCCAAATGTCCTATATGTGTTATATAGAATGGAAGCTGAAAATATTCATCATCTATTCTTGCTATATCAATTCCCCAACTCAATCTAGTCTACTATTCATCAATTAGTTGCACTAATTTGTCTAATACAAGACTAGTTTGAGGTCCAAATATGAGCGAATCAAATGATGAAGAAATTGGGAAAGTATTAAGATTTACTAAAAACAACATTCAACTATTATGTCTATACTATGTGGAGAGAAAGAAATAATAGGTCAAAGGCAGTGGCCTAGACAAGCAAAGAGTGCTACACAACACCATCTGATGAGTTAGGGAGATAGTACATACTAATAGGGTCTGAAAATTCATTAGCCCTTCTATGATATCAAGATGGAATCTCTATGTTGCTAAAAAGCTTATTAAGCTCTCAAAGAGCTTGACTAATGGAATATTAGCCTATATACATGAGATTTGGTACTAAAAATTCCTAACAAAACAATATGTATTAAGGAGCAGTAGGTGGAGCATAAAGAAACTATTACCTGTTTAGATAGGCAATGGTAGAGAATCTACCATGATAGTGGGAGACTTCAGACACCTTTTCTTGATTCACATTCGAGGTGGATGTATGCATGCTCCATCTTTAGTAGAAATAGGGGATAAGTCACCTGCAATATTCAGTCAATTTTTATCACAATTTCAAAGAATCAAAAAGCTTCTCTTACCAATTTATATAGATAGGAGGCAAAAGAGGAGGCACTATGAACTAGTTATGTTCAGGAATAATTGAAGTTCCCTTATAAGGTAATCGTCTAATTGTAACATGGTTTTCAATTGCAATGAATTAAAGTCTTTAAGTTTGTCGACTAAAGAAATTTATGTAATTTCATGAATTAGGGATTTCTATCGGTTAGAAGTGAGTGGTCCACGATGGTAAATGAGACCCATTCCTTGACAAGTGGCCAAACATGAGAATGAAATAAGTGGAAAGAGGGATATGTCAATATGTGCTTCATTTATAAGATTTTATCCTTTGCATTAGATGATGTCGCATTATGAATGAGAGACCTTCTTTAATTCTTCTTATTCTAACTTTTACATACTTAATACAATTTATTTAATTTTAAAAAACTCTCTAACTTGTTATGGTATTTCTTTTGTTTATCCACTGTATACATTGCATAAGACTTAACCCATATCATTCTTAGTGTTTTTCCCTTGAACCTTTTCCACCTGTGTTTTATACAAAAATTTATAATTGTTTAGTAGCATAAAATAGTGAGAAAAAGGTAAATAGGAAAACATTGAGATAATGGGAGTGGAATTTTGGATAATTAAAACTATAATTATGATAAATAACATATGCATACTAAAATTTGATTGTTAGTTCCTCAATGTTTTATCTATACAAGTTATCTTATCTAAAGATTAAGATTATGATATATAAATAAATTTGTGCAAAAGCAAGTGACAAGGTAAGAAGACAAACATTCAATTATGGGAGAAAGGAACTTTGGTTGTGTAAATTTCTGATGAAAACTATGATTATGATAAGGGATATACCTGCTAAAGTTCATTCTTCCATATTTTAATATTATATCTATCAACAGTGTCTCCTATAAAATAGATTAATATTGAGATAACGGAGAAGGAAATTCAACGATGAAAATTCTTAATCAAAATCATGATAGTGGTAAAAGGAATATATACCTACCAAAGTTCCATCTATAATAAATTAAATTTTTTGCCTATACGAGGTGTCTTCTCTATAGTTCATTATATACGAATGTACTTGAACTATTATTGTTGTTAAATTATTTTTTATTTTATAGGATATAATTACCCGAGAACCCTTAAATGTTAACTTTTTTCTCTATTATTGTAAACGTGATTGTGAATATGATGAAGTCGAGATTATCAAACTTACCAATGAAACCGATTGGTTGAGGAACATAATGTTCTAAAATATTTATTGTGTACATAATATTGATGGCCAAAGTGTGCCATTAGTGAAAAAAATTCTTATCTGAGTTATTTTTGGAGTTATAATTGTGTATGATCATTATATTCTCGATATTGGCTAATTGATGTTAATTTCAGTAGTGTTAATACTATTTTACCCAAATAACCCTAAATAATGAAGCCTATTGAAGGTTCCTTGCGTGTGCTAGGCAGTGTAAGTGTGAAAAATCAAGTAATTAATGATCCAAGTAATACCTTTCTTTGTAAATTTGATAAGACTCCGAATGCCTAGAAGTGAATCTCCAAAAATAGGATGAAGAGCGACATATCGCACTTAGCGTAGCTTATGGTGACAATACAGCTTTTGGAAATTAATGGGAAATGAAAAGTCAATATGCTCCCTGGAAGCTACTCAGATATGTTGCAGTAGCAAACTGATGGGCACATGGCATCAGATAAGGCTTGACTCTAATTAATAAGTGTCTAATTATTTAGTATCCACACTTATTCTTATACATCTTGGTTCATATAAGGATTAATTCTGCTTTAGTGTAAACTTTTTTTATCTATTGAATTTCATTATTTTCCAAAATAAGATTGTTGATATTATATTTATGTGGAGTGACTTTAAGTTTATATGGTGATTTGTTATATGTCTGGATATTTCTATACTTTAGTAAATTTAAGTTATATTTAGGTGAACTTGTGGATATTTCTTTTACACTTAATATTAAAATATCTATTTTATCTTGATTTAAATTATGATTTATGTATGAATTAAGTGGAAGTTAATCTCTATCTTCATTGTATGTTTAATTTTTATATTGCTCTCTAATATCATAAATATTTTTTCAACATCAAAAAGGGAGAGATAGTTGAACTAAAGGAGGTTCCATTCAATATTTTGATGATAATAAACTATAAATACTACTAATGAATTTATTATTTTGATGAGAAGGAATATCATAATAAGATGTAGTCATAAACTAAAGAAGATAGTTCACGAAGCTGACAAAATAAAAGATAATGTTTGCAACTTATACAGTGAAGACCAAGTCAAGACCAAAGAAAAAGGAACAAGGAATGTGAAGGTCATTCTTTAATTTGTAATATTAATTTTAATCTCATTTAGTCAATTTAATATTCTAAAAGGCTCACTATGCATAAATATTTCATTTCAATTCATTTTATAAGTCTTATCATTCATCAAGAGACATTGAAACTTTTGGTTTTAGTAGAAAAACATCTTGATATTTCAAACACTCTTTAAAGAATATGTTGGGAAGTGTTTAAGTCATAATTATACTAAACAAATCATATTTTAGCTTGTTAAGCTATTAAAATCATATTTTTGGATTAGTTAACCTATGACAGTTAGTGGTCAACTAATATATGTTAAAGTTATTAAATTTGATACACTGAGAGTTGGTTGTAATATTGATTGATATATTGGCTGATTAATATGTTATATTTTTCAACTAGTATCTTAGCTACTAGTGAATATGTGCTTTTAAAGAAAGCACAATGGTTAACCAATATACTATACTGGTGACTAATGCTTTACAACTAGGCATTATAACGTTTAGTTTTGGGCTTTGATGTCTAATAAGAAAATCCTATAAATATGTGTTTTCTTTTCAGTTTTAGCTTAAATAAGTGTTTGGGGTGTCTTATACATATATTTTAAAGCGTTTTATGCATTTTATAATTATTATCTTATATTTGTGAGAATAAGCCATTTAAGTAATCAAACTGAGATCACTTTAAGATACAAATCTTTTGTAATTAAGAGTTTCCCAAGTGGTATTAAGGTTCTTTTTCTCCTTGGAAGTAGATTATAAAAAGGGTGGTTCGTCTTTGTCAAGAAAAGATCATACAAAGGCTTTTTTTGGTCTTAAAAAAAGAATTATTGTAGAAATTTAATAAGAGTCTAAAAGGTAGACATACACAAGGGTTGTTTGCCAAACTATTATACATTAATTTACATTCTTTCTTCGTTATCATCTTTAAATTATTACTCAATTGTTTGCTTGCTTTATGCTAAAAAATTTGTTTATTGTTACATATACATTGATTAGAAAATTTTGTTAAATTCTAAATAGCTAATTCACCCCTCTCCTTCTCTTGGGTACCATTAGGGACTAACAAACGCCTTTGAACCTTAATATTTCCTTTTCTTTCTTTATAACACATCATATGACCTTGAGCCTAAATTTAAATGTATTTACCTAAGGGTTAGTATGAGTTTTAAATAAAATTAATAAAAAGATTTTATGTGTGGGTGGGGGTGCTTGACATATAACTAATATTCTTGCTGAATGTAAAATGGGGATTGTGTTTGAACATTGGACTTATACATTTACACTTGAATATGTCATATGCTCAAACAAAAAAGAAGAATAAAGAGATATAGGTGATAGTAATAGTTTATGTTCCTAATGAGATGATAAATTGAATGAGGAGGCTATTGAGTGTTTGAAAGTATAATGAGGATTATAGGTTCCTAATTACTTTATCTACCTTATATGTGTTTCAAATGTTCCACTAAATTCGTTGTTTTTAACATTCTTTATCTAGAAAATTCCTTACTTTAGACTATATCCCTATTTCAACTGAAAATTAAAGATATTCGATTCATATGTGCATATAATCTAGATTCTTGAGATTTAGTGTATTAGTAAGCCTATGGAGACTATTTTCATATAAAGAACCTAAGTGAAATACTTGACCTATAAAACACTTGAGTGACTAGAGCGAAATATGTGAGAGATGTCTACCAAATTTTTGTAGGCTAAAAGCTCAAATTGGGGCTTAACCTTTTTGAGTTTAATCAGTTTGAGACTTAAACTTGTAACTTGCTCATTAAAGGTCTAAAATTACACGAATCTGCTCAATTTAAGCCTTTTCTAAATAGAAATTAAGGTGTGTTTTACACGCGCCATTATATGCGGTTAGTATTTAGCCATTACCATTACCATACTAATAAAATATATTAGTTTGAATCAGTAATCTCTTACAATCTCCACTATCATCCTTTCCAAGAAATCCAAGAAAAGAAATAAAAATAAAGAAATCCAAGTAACCCAAGGCTAAGCATCAATTGGTCTCCGTATAATGTCAACATTTCACTGCCAACTAGTTCCTTTTGCTATTATTCTTAGGATTTCAAAAAACACCCACATCAACTCAAATTTAGTTTCCATCTCTCTCTCTCTCTCTCTCTCTCTCTCTCTCTCCAGTAGCCCTTCTCTAACAAATACACTCATATGCCCACAAGCTTGCATGTGTCACTCGTCAAAAACTAAAGTGATTGTTACTAAAACAAAAGGATGATTCCTTTGTTCTCTAAGGGAGATAAAACAAATTTAGTTTCCATCTCTCTCTCTCTCTCTCTCTCTCTCTCTCCCTCTCTCTCTCTCCAGTAGCCCTTCCCTAACAAATACACTCATATGCTCGCAAGCTTGCATGTGTCACTCGTCAAAAACTAAAGTGATTGTTACTAAAACAAAAGGATGATTCCTTTGTTCTCTAAGGGAGATAATATTCGTTCATGACCTATTAAACTCACAAGGCTATTAGACATAGAAAGTTTGCATGCTTTATTGGTATGGATTGGGATCATCTTTACTAGATGGAAGTTATTTTTATGAGGTCAATGATGAGCTGGATACTTAAAACTTTGAGAAGTTTGAAGAGGTATTGACGTAAAAATTTCTGACTGATTCTGGTTAGACATTTCTACAATGATTCCTATTGCTCATTACGCTTTTTTCTTTTTTGTTATCTTTGGCTTTATAGTATGAGCATTAGAATCAAACTTCATCAAGAAGTGGTTCATGAAGGAAGCTCAATTACATACATTTTTTGAATGCCCAGCCTACAAATTCATATTTTGTATCGTCTTTTTGCTTATATTCAATACATTTGTAACCTTAACTGTGAAGTGTTTCAGTTGTAATATCCTTTAGAATCTATTTCACTTAATTGAAATAAAGAGTTACTATCTCAATCTCGAGTAAATAGAATATCAAGTTAAATGTTTTTTCTTCACTGTTATTCCAGTTTTGTTAATGGATAATTTGGTATTTTGACCTTAACTTCATTTTAACCAGATAGTTCTTTCCAATGGTTTGCGCATTGGTTTAAAATTGGTGCCAGCATATTGCAAGTTAAAATGTTGTTGATTGTCAGTAGACTATTTACCTAGGACCATTTTGATTGTTAATATGACTTTGCTTTTATATTTGTTCAAGGGCTTCTGTTATAAGGATATACAATTGTTTGTAGAGTAAGTTTAATAGAATAAAAAAGGAACCTATGAACATCAACATTTTCTTTAAGGAAGGCATTATTCTTGAATATATGCTTATAGGATATCAGGCTAGTGAAAGAATAGGAGTTATATATGGATTTTAAAATATTAAAAATGATGGACGTTGATCTTTTTATTTTACACAACTTTTTTCTACAAGACAATGAAAGACATATAGTTGTTATTGTCCTTGTTGATTCATACATTGCTTTGAAAGAGAGCTTCAGTTCACCTTATGATTACACAAACTTTGCATGGAAGATCAATCAGTAGAGCTCCAATTTTTGTGACGTAGCATAAAATCCATGGTAATTATATCTAAACATTACTACTAGAGTATATATAGCTTGCATTGGTCAGTATCATACGTCTTGTGAGCCACTGTTGATAACTATAATCGTAGCTTTGATTCATAAGAAATGATGTATTCTTATTGCTTTTAGGTAATAGATCTTCCCCTATAGCTTTGATTCATAAGAAAAAGGTGCAATCCCATTTCTTTTAGCTGTTTTAAATCTAAAAGACTATGCCATCAGTATCAAACTTTATGGGAATAACAGCTAACTAGCTTAAACTAAGTCAATTTTTTCTAAGAATTGGGTATAAGTGATATTAACTGCAAAGAAATGAAACTATGAAAAAATATAGAGATTATTCTCTTCTTATTTTCTCTATTTGAATAATGTTTAAAATGAAAGTATCTTTAAATTATCCTCATCCTAATATAATTATTGATGCACTTGTATTCTTGCTGAGATTCCTCAACTAGTTTCCGAGCATTTTTTACTTCTATCTTATTAGATTTGAGTATTTTCACTATGTTAGCTTATTCCTCTTCTATTTTTTCTGAATATTTTTCATATGCTCTCATTTAAGGATATAGATGTTATGGGCTAATCATATAAAACCTTCGAGATTGTAAATGATTACCAAGTGCCAGGGATGAGTAAATATTTCTTTTAAGATAATTGAACATTTTAATCTGGTGGATTTGTAATGGCTTTAATTTCTGTCAGCTTATGTTTTCTATGTCAGTCCAATATATGATGGTAACAAGAAATATCTTAATATTAGGCTCCTTAACCATGCAAAATTTCTATGTCTATTAGCCTTGGGAGTTTAATAGGTCATGAACAAATATTATCTCCCTTAGAGAACAAAGGAATCATCCTCTTGTTTTAGTAACAATCACTTTAGTTTATGACAAGTGACACATGCAAGCTTGTGAGTATGTGAGTGTATTTGTTAGGGAAGGGCTGCTAGAGAGAGAGAGATGGAAACTAAATTTGGGTTGATGTGGGTGGATTTCTTTATTTTTTTATTTCTTTTGTTGGATTTCTTAGAAAGGATGATAGTGGAAATTATAAGAGATTACTAATTCAAACTAATATCTTTTATTAGTATGGTAATGGTAATGGCTAAAGACTAACAGCATATAACGGCACGTGTAAACACGCCCTAATTTTTATTTAAAAGTCTTAAATTAAGCAGATTTGTGTAATTTTATACCTTTAATGAGCAAGTTATAAATTTAAGTCCCAAAATGATCAAATTCAAAATGATTAAGCCCCAATGTTCATCACAAGGAGTCTAATAAAAGGAATTTTATACTTATTTTGTATCCTTCGTCTTGCCACTTTATAAGCGGAATCATTGTCAGTAATAAACTGAACAATGGTTTTTAGCCCTACTTCATTTACAACTTCATCAAATATCTTAAATAAAGTATCAGTATTTCTAATAAGGACATATGCATCAATAGACTTCAAAAACATTGAGCCATTTGCAGAATAAACCAATAAATTAATAATTGATTTTGTCTCCCATTTATCCAACTATCACACATGATTGAATAACCATAAGTAGCCCAATTCACTCTTCTTTCTGCCAAATAACTTTTAGTTTCAAAAACTGAACAACTTAAAAATTTACCTCATAAGTCATCAATTGAAGGAGCTTTGTATTTCAGACTAAAAAAGGCTATAGCATCTACCATAGGCTGATAATACTAAGACTAAAAAGCATTAAATGATGAACCTGTATCATATCACCATCTAACAACAGCCATATATACATTGTGAGTCCCATCTCTTAATTACATGGCATTACGAATTGAAGGTTGGGCTCTAGGAGTTGTTCGTGGCGCATTTGCTTTCTTCTTTTCCTAACTTCATGTTTAGGTATAACATTCACTTATTGCTAGGCCTAGGATGAAACACTACCACTACCACCTTCATCATTTCCACATTCATCACGAAAAACTAGTAAGCAAACTTCCATTAATGTTGATTGCAAAACCAGTTACTTGTTTTACACTAAAAATTGTAAACATACGGGTGGTTACTTGTAGTAAAAAGCACATATCATCTCACAGAGACTGTGTTTTGGCACCATTTAATTTAGGTTGTCCTTTGTTTAAGACTCAAATTTGAATAATAATTAAAAAGTAAACTAAATCAAAACAAACTAGCAACAATGAAGTTTGAAGAGAGAATTAATCGAGTTATGGGAGAGGGAATTTCACCTATCATTAATGTTAATCTAGCCTTTTTTGTGTTATGAGTTGTTGGTTCTAGACGATCATAGGGTTGATTACTCTCTCTCAAGTTATAATCATTCCCTAAATTCTAAACGCTAATCGAATTATGGACTTGCAGTCTCTTAATTCACAAATTACCCATAATTCTAATTAGTTCTAAAGCTCTCTAATAAACAATCGGGTCTTGCACGAGATTTCTCTACATAAAATTATTGACTAGATTGTTAAGTGATCAATTAGATCGCGTAAATCTCATTAATCAAATCTAATTATTTGTATCTAGTTCACCTCTTGGTTTGTTATTGAAATATGCAAATACATTAATCAATCACAACACCCAAATCAAGGATACCCAATTCAACTAGATTAACATTAAAAATAAACAAAATGCCAAAGGAAAAGTTAGAACATCATGAATAACTCAAAATCTATATCCATACAACTCATCTCAATCTTAAACATTAAATGAATAAAAAGATAAATGGGGAGGAAATGAAACTCAAGTTGAATGATTTTGGAAATTAGTGATGTCAGGAGATCACCTATTTCGGGAAGCTTCGACGTCAGAACCCTCCTCTTCTTCTTCTCTCCCTCTTATTTCTCTCTCTCTTATTTCTCTCTCTCTCTTTTGGGTTTCCAAAAATAGGTAGAATGTAGACTCAATGTAGGCTACCTTTAGGGTTCAATCATTATCCTTTCATAGTCTTTTTCAATTAAGGCAACCCTATTATCTTTTCGAGGTCTGAAATGTCTAAAATGTCCCTCGAAACTTGAATCCGAAAGTGACTCCACGTCTGTCTACGCACAAGGCATGACATCGTGGCCCTTAATGCACAATTATGGCCAGTTTACTTACTCTCTGTCAGGATCGTGGAAAATTCTCCACAATCATGGCCCTATGTTGGTGCTTCTATCGTAGGACTATGTTTTGGTTCAGTTCTCCTCTTAAACTCCTCCGAATGTCCTGAAACACTAACCAATTCATCACGACACCTCATATATATATAATTGAAGCTCAAAAACATGTTCTCACCCAAAGAACACTTAAAACAAAAATGTTTGTGAACTAACACAATTTTTAACCTAAACACAGACTAAACAATCAAATTATCCACTAAACACATATCAAATTACCTATAAAAATGCAATGCAATCTATACCTATCAACATCCCCACAGTTAAACTTTTGATTGTCCTCAAGCAAAGATTAAATATAACTGATAACATTCTATCACTTCATTTTCATAAAGATTAAAACATACAATTCCTCACACTTTTGCCAGCCTAAGAATCAAGCTACTGCATACATTATGACTAATTTTCATTGGTGCATATAAGCAAACTCAATCCATGAAGGCATCACTAAAAGATAAGTATAAATTCAAAATATACCTTCCTTATGGAATTCACTCATTTCTCTCAAGTGTTTGATGGTTGGTGTTTCGCTCAAACTTCTTATATGAAACCACACTATTATAGGCTTGCCAATACACCAATTCTTCTCCACAATGATTAGATGCTAGGATAAATCAAAAGGACATTGTTCAGGTTGTAATGTGGCTAGGGTTAAGGTGGGTTGAACAGGTCGTAGGGGTTTATCATAAGCATTTATAAACTACTAAGTGTACAAAAGGATGACAAAGATAAACTTCTAAGATGTGCAATACTTCTCCACACTTATTGAAGTTACTATATGTTATTCCTTTTACTTTTCTTTTTTCATTTGATTTTGTTCTTTTTTTCAATAATAAAGAAACAATGAACATAAAGACAACTATATGCCATGTGCTCTTAACTTGTGATTCCACACTCAAACATCACTTAGCACTCTATTAAATTGTGATTAGGTAAACTTATGGGGATTTTTTTGGGTTTTAAAATTGGGTGATTTCAAGAAACAAAAGGTTAAAGGCTCAATGGGGCTAGCAAGGGATAATAAAATGGTAGGTTATTTAAGCTAAAGGTTAAAGCAAAAAGGCCTTAATCATTTCTATCTATAATGCATCTAGTATATTTATACCGATTCAAAGCAAGTTCTGAAGGTAATTACCTAAGGAATCATCACACAAATAAAGAAATGAAATGACTATAGAATGGAGTCATAACGGCTCAATTCCTCATATAGGCTCAAATGAAAATCCATTATGCTTCTATACATTACCTCATTGTTTAAGTTTCAAGTTCTGAGTAAGCTTATGTGGCTAAATACTTTCACCACTCCACATGGTTCACTCTCCACTCAAATAGCCTGATTTAAGTTCACGTATGCATTGAATCCCATTCCAACTAGCATGATAGAATCTGTTAGACCCCGTTTCTGGAGCCCAATGTTCGGAGTCATACTTAAGCACATTACCCTGTAGGGTTCTTTCGATGAAACCTCATTGGCCAATTTAGGCTCATCTCCACTCAAGCCTAAATATGTCAAAGAAAAGCATTGGTGGGTTCACAATTTTCATATGTACATTCTTTGGGACAATTAGCATAACTTTCACTATGGGTGTCGGATCATGGTCATTCAAGCATGGTTTGGAAGAGCAATTCGTGTTCCACAACTTCCATGAAAACCCCGAAGAGAGATTCTTGCTAGTTAGAGAGTCAAAATTTGCACATTTTTAAAAATGTCCTGAGAAGGTCCGCTTAATAGACATATGTCCCTTCAAACAGACATGGACTGGTCTGGGACATTTTCAGACCCAAGAAGGTCCACTTAACGGACACCAAGTCCGTTTAATGGACAGTTACGGGTCAAATTTCATATTTCCAACTCCTATAAACTATCTATGGCCCATCTTATGCATATCTATCCTTCCTAACTCATATTTCTCATCATTTTCACTTCCGTTTCAACTCAATATCACTTACAATCAATTAATCATCCATGTTTGGTCATCATCCCAAAAACACAATCATTCAACTTATACACAATCATCATAATTTCTGCATATGTTCAACCCCATTTATCATCTTCATTTCATCCCTAACTTATCACACTACTTCTTCCCAATTCAAGAAACCATAGTACTTATGACACTGCTTCCCATTTTAAGACACCACATTCTCTTATTTTATTAGATCAAAATAGAAAAGCTGTAAAATGTCCCGCATACACCCTATGCAGCATCACTAACTTGTAACAATCATAACTTTCACGTCCGATATCAAAATATCACATACTTTATACCATTGGAAAGCTAAAACATTAAGCTACAACTTTCGTGCAGACAACTTGGGCTAAATCTACCTAGATCGATACAGTTTTTCCTTTGAACTCAGAATACAATCTCTTTACCTATGGAAGCTTGCAAAATGGAATATCTCTTTATATCAATCAAACTTCTAAGTATTTTTGAATCTCACCTCAATGATTTATCACATGCAATCCTTCCAACTCTAACATGCTATTCTAATATGAACAACAATTTGCAATCTCAACAAAGAAGAATATGCACATACACATTCCATTATACCCAACCTTTAAAATAACATAATCATACATAAAAGAGAACTCAATTTCACATTCTCATTTCTAAACAAAGTAAGAGTTTGAACTAGCTTTACTTACATATCAACACACACATCAACTTAATACCAAATACAAAAGGATGCTCTTGTTTGGCATGCTTATAAAGCTATCCAAAAAAAATAGTCAATAGCTTAGTACAAAAGATTTCTAGCTATCTTGGAGTTCCGAATGCCTTGCAAGGATCGCTGATCTTCTCATTTTGCACCTGAGGGCAGAAAAATATGGTTTGAGCTACACAGCTCAGTGGCTAATATATTTATAGCCATCAGCAATGAGCCACATAATTAAACATATATATATATATATATAAACATTCTTATAGGCATAAACTTCTTATCTCAATCTAGAAATAACAATTCGGCATTTACAATTCCAATTCACATTTCATAATTCAATTCATCATCGCATAGGACATATTGGATGTAATTTAACATATCAAAATGCAAATGCACAACAAATGGCTCAAGGGTTTCATGGAACAAAATGGAGAAATTGAAGTTTACTCCATGAACAAAACAAGTCCACTTTTCGGATCTCGTATGCCACAAGCGGATAGCCAGGAAAAGGCTTTATGTTGACATACATGTGACTACGAAACGGTTCTTCTCTCGCCCAATCACAATCAAATCTCATGCTCAATTCAATCAATCACAAGTTCATATTCTCATGCTTTTTCTTTTTTCCATTTAATCTACATGTCATGATACAATTTCCAAAGCATAGCATAATCATACTCACAATTCAACTTTTTTTTATCACATATCATACATCATAATGCAATTTCCCATCATAATATTTCAAAGAAAATCATTTTAACACATAACGCACACACAAGGCATTTTTCTTATCACATAATAACTATAAATAAATAACCCACCTTATAACTTTTGAAAATCCAAACTCAATTTTGCCCTTCCTCTTGCTCTTGGGTAAGTTGTTCGTGATTTTCTAACACAATCAAAAATTCTCATTCAATTCCAATTTAAATGGAAATCTCAAAAATTTCCATAATCACCACAAAATGAAATTAACACAATTCAAGCTCAACCTTAAACTTGAAGTAAATCACACGTTAGTATAGACTTTACGTATAAGAAACTCGATACATAAAAAGGGGGGTTGAATGGTGTATCCTTTTCTTTTGTGAATATGAAAACTTGCTAAGAACTTCTCTTTCTTGTTAAGAAGATATCACAAGGATTGTACGAAAGTTATTACGTAGTTAAATCGCAAAATAACTTCTATCTATTTGTTTAACAACAAAATAAAATGAAGTAAAGGATAGAAAGTAGACACTATGATTTTTATACTGGTTCACCCCAAACCGTGGGATACGTCCAGTCCTTAGAGTT
>JAOSBO010208677.1:0-16733 GCA_027563915.1 Erythroxylum rotundifolium | reverse complement strand
CACAATACAAATATGTCACAAAATGCATGAACATGCAATTGCATTACTAAGCTCTCACTAAACATCCATATTTCCTATTTTACCCTTTCCTGTCGAGGGTGGGATGTTACAGTATATGCCTCATCATAAGCCACTTGCTCTCCAAAAGGAGTGACTATAATGAGAGGGGGATCTAATGGCTTCAGGGGACGACTAATGTGGTCACACTGACAAAGGACCTTTAAGCACCAGTGTCAACCAAAACTCTAGCATCGCTACCGAGAACATACATAACATCTTATAACACTACACAATATCAACTCATACTATTTAAGAGTTTACTAGTACTACATAGAACATGCATCATAATATAACAATACAGTAACATAAAAATGTTACTTCCCCTTCCTCATCCAACCATGTTATCACTATAAAATCAAAGAAAAAGACGTTGCTTAATAAAATAGATCAGACTAAGCTTAGCTTATCTAATGTCCGAAACACCCTAAGGAATGTCGACAAGTACTCTCACCAAGGTCGAAATCATTTGACTATTAAGGACATCAACTTAACGAGTTGAGACTCAACTTCTTGACCAAAGACTATCAGCACCCAAACTCAACTCCTAAGGCTCATGAATCTTTTGAAAATGCTAATACCACCTTTGAAAACATAAAAAGCTTGCTTTGATACCAATTTAATTGTCACGACCTAGAACCACATCGAGCATATGAAAATCATCGCATACCCAGGCTAAGGATACTCACAATACCCTTTGCCTGACTATGCAAGGCTAATTGAATATTTGTAAAAACATTTGGACAGTATAAAAGATTCACACATAAAGTCATTTACAAACAACAACAAAATCAAGAGTTCATTTACAAAATTTTAAAGTACATCAACATAATCATTAGCCATTATATAACAAAAGTATAAAGCAAAGACTACCCATGTGCCGTAATGCCCCAAAAAGTCAAAAGACCACACGATCCACTAAGAAATTCAAACTCACCAAATTGATCAACATGGTTGGAAAATGGAGGGGATGAGTACACTATGTACTCAGTGAGCAAATAAAACATATATCGCAAGTAAAACTCAGTATACTCCAAAATGGTTAAAATAACATAAGGACAGTTTTATACATCTATCATGCATATAACCATCTATGAAGTGAATATGTATGACATAGAAATACATAGACCTAACCTATGACTCAACCCATACTAGTTGGAAACTACATAGGCCTAGCCTATTAATCACTTATTGAATGAACATGGGTTCCAGTTCCAGTACATAAGAACAAAAAGCATTGCACACAAAAATCAAATCTCAGAATAAGCCAAAATAGTTATGTGTGTCACCACTAGTCGATCAAACTAATGTGCACACCCACCAATTGAGTGTTAGCTCAACTTTCATCTATGGTGATTCCAAAAGACAGTCGATAAGAGTGTCATGACCTTAAGTGATGACCTTGTCGGTGACCAGACCTCTGGGTGTGCAATCATCCATTAGTCCTGTAGAAAGGTGTCATTACAAGGACTCAACTTTTATATACTAGTGTTAAGGGTACGAGGGTCACTTAATTTGATGCACCCAGCACATGAGTGGCCAATCATTTCCTCATCAATAAAAATATATATAATATTCAAATATTTAGTACTAAAATCAAGGTCTCATGCCTTTATTTAACAATTTAATTGATAAAATGGAACCTTACCATAGCTCTAAGCCAAAAGAGAATACATACATGTAGCATACATGACTCGGTTATCCATATGTAAGTTTTAAAACTTTATTTCATGCAATGAAAGTCATCTTTTGTACTCCAAGTGCAAAGTTATTCAAAATAATTTTGTTTATTAAATATACAAGTATAATAGCATCTATTTGAGATTCAATCCTACTATACATTACCTACGTGCAAAATTCACATACAAATCATTATGCATGTCTTGAGTTGTCCTAGTCCCATTTGAGAGATATGTTTTCCCCAACTCACCTCAAAAGAAGGTGTACAATCCTTTGACTTCAACAATCCTCAGTACGAGTTCCTTGAGTCACAGCTCCCGAGCTTTTATACATATAAATGAAATATATTTACTACTCAAACATATATCTCATATTTATACACCATCATATAAGTGTATAAAACACAATATCATAATTTTTAAGCTATAGGATTCAGCCATGAAACTTCTCACATGGTTACTTCCATTATTATTCACATAAGCTTCCTTTTGCATTTTCCAAGGCATTCAATACCTTTGATCCAATACTTACACATTTCAAAGCATAATTAAGTAAACATGAAGTGCACATCATTACAATCCCTAAATCCTAAGCTAAGTTCACTTAGGCATTTTATCAAACACCTAAAGGCATGAAATTAAAAGTCTCCTTCCAATGTATATCTTCCTCATTTTTCATCATCAATTCACATTATACATACACAATTAACTTTATAGAATTTATTTAAACCATTAATTTCAAAAGATATTCAAAATTCCACCAACTTTCTCCAAAGAAAGGGCATTTTGGTTTGGATTAAGGAAGCTTCTCTGTGACTCATTTCATTCATCTAAACCATGTTTCATGCATATTCAAGCATGGAGAACAACATATCCTAGCACCAAACTCAAAATCATTTTGTAGAGAGAGGAAACAAAATTTACCTAAACTTTCCTTAGGTAATATCTTAAGATCCTTTAAGATTTTCTCAAATCTAATGATAGATTTGAGTTCTTTGATCACAAATTAATTTAAAACATCTTGGTTTGGGTTGGAAAATAAAAATTTTGGTGGAGATTTAGGTGATGGTCGAAACTTCCTCTTCTCCTCCTCTCTTCTCCTTTGTTCTCCTTTCTTTTAATTAAAACACAGTTTTTTAATGTCAAATAATGAGGTGCCCGGCCATACACAAAGAGAAGGGTCTAGAATGTTGACTCTTATTTGACCAAACATGGTGAAATTACCTTTTTGCCCTTAGCTTATGTGAAATTACCATTATACCCTTCAAACTTTTCCTAAATTTGCAATCAAGCCCCAGATTTGAGAATGACCAAAACATTAATTTTCATTTTAATCCCCGAACTTTTGAACATTATAATTAAGCCCCTTAACTTTATAAAATTACATATTGGTCCCCCAAAAATTGAAAAATTACATTTAAGTCCCTTAACTTTTAACAGGTTGTAAATAATCCCTTATGCACATCAACTTTTCAAATTAAGCTTTCCAAGTGTCCCATAAATCTATAAATCATGTCTAATCACTTTTAAGGCATTAGAACACATTAACTCAGCCACCATGGTCATATCCATCCAATGAACTTGGTTTTACAACTGAGAAGCTCATATATTAGAAATCTCCAAAATTTTGCATACTGATGAACTCTAAGTTCATATAAGGGCATATATACTGAAGGGATTCAAATATATTTTTGAACTCATATACAACAATTAAAGGTCAATATACTATAATATCTCCAAGTACATACCAATACAAAAGGGCTCAAAGAGTCCGACGTTATATATAAAGACTAGAACTTCAATATGATTGCTCAATCTAGTGTTGGAATTAATATATGTACGCAAAAAATGTGCTTTTGATCTATTTCCACTCTTTTTATTTTAATATAAAGTTAAAAATAAACAAATAAGTTTTTTTTAATCTTCTGAATGTCACTTCTTATAGGATATTGGTTGAAAATTTGCTTTATTTGACTGATACTCACATATGTTGTCCATAAATTAAGTCAATATATTGATAAGCTAAATATAATTCATTTGTAGGTTACTTATAGGGTATTAAGATATATTAAGGATAATAAAGATCAAAACCTTATCTTTCCTCATTGCCTCCTGATCATACAATAGATGATAATTTCTACAATATGAAGAAACTTATTAGGGATCTTGGTTTGCTAGTTGAAAAGGTTAATTGTTGCAATTTGGGATGTACGTTGTTTTAGGGAGATGATGTGGAATTACAAGAGTGCAAATTTTATGGTCAATCTAGGTTTAAACCTAAAATGCGTTATATGAAACAGAAATTAGTACCTTAAAAGCAGATGTATTATTTTTAGCTAACTCTAAGACTTCAAAGACCATTTGCCTCTAATGTTACTGCATCTCACATGAGATGACGTAGTCAACATGAATAGAAAGATAGAATAATGAGCCATTCATCAGATGCACTCGCATAGAAACATTTTAATAACTCTGATTCTGAGTTTGCAATTGAAAGTCGAAATGTTAGGTTGGGATTTTCAACAGGTGGATTCCAAATTTTTGGCCAATCCAACCAACAATATTCATCATGGTCAATCATAATTACTTCTTATAATTTGCCTCCATAGATGTGTATGAATGAGACATATATGTTCTTAATGGTGATTGTGCAAGGGCCTACGAATCCAAAGAATAAATTTGAGGCATTCTTGCAACCATTAATATCTGAATTAGATTGTCTTTAGGAATTTGGGGTGGAGACATATGATGTGTCACTAAAACAAAATTTTTTGTTAAGAATAGCTTTGATGTGGTCTGTTAGTGATTTCCCTACATATCCTATGTTGTCTGAATGGAGCACAATAGGCAAATTGGCTTGTCCTTATTGTGGCAATGATTTTGATGCATTTTATCTTCTTAACGGTGTTAAAACATCTTAGTTTGACAACCACAAGAAATTTCTTCTTCCAAATCATCTATTTAGAATCAATAAACAAAAGTTATTAAGAATAAGATGGTACAAACACCTCCTCCCCCTCACAAAGCTAGTGAAGAGATATTACAGGAGATTGATGAATTAGGGTTATTGAAAGTTACAGGACTTGAAGTTGAAGAAGTTAATAGAAGCATTAGTAAAAACTTTGGTTGGAGAAAACGAAGTATCTTTTGGAATTTTTTATATTGGAAAACTAATTTAATACGTCATAATCTAGATATGATGCATATTGAAAAAAATTATGACAATTTGTTCAACACCATAATGAACATTAAAGGGAGGACAAAGGACAATGCAAAATCATAAGCTAATTTGAAACTTTTTTTATAGAAGGAGTGAGTTAGATAAAGATCTTCGCATAGGCAAATATCCAAAAGCATGTTACACTTTGGACAAAAAACAAAAGGAAATTTTATGTGAATGAAACGTCTAAACTTTCCTGATGGTTATATTTCAAACTTGGCAAGGTGTGTGGATATGAGGAAGTACAAAACAGAATTAAATTGGTTGAAATAGAAAAACTAGAAAGGGAAATTCCAATTATCTTGTGCAAATTAGAAGTGAGTTTCCCTCTAAGCTTCTTTAACTGTATGAAGCATCTACCCGTACATTTAACACATAAAGCTAAACTTGATGGTCTACTTCAATATTGATGGATTTATAAGTTTGAAAGGTAACTATAGTTAATAATTAAATAAAACTTATAACATGTTTTAATCATAGAATTGTAATAACCCTATTTGTAATGTAGATATTTGCATCATTTAAAGAAAAATGTCAAAAACAAGGCTAAAGTTGAAGGTTCGATATGTAATGCTTATTTGGTGGAGGAAGCAAGTACATTTTGTTCATATTATTTTAAGACGCATATGTATACAAGAGAAAGAAAAGTTCATCGTAATGGCGATAGGAGAGAAACGGGTGATGTTGATAGCAACTTATCGATTTCCACATATCCAGAATGAGCATGTGGATGTTGAATAAGAAGAATGTTAACTGAAGAAGAAATAAAGGTTGCCAATGCTTACATTTTACTGAATTGTCAAAAGGTTCAACTTTTTCATACAGTAAGTTTAAGTTGATTTTGAAATTGATTATTTGAGTTTTCGAAGTTAGTGTTGTTCACAACTAAAATACATAATAATGCTTTTAGATTATACAAGGAATGGTTACATGAGCTAACGCCTGAAACAACATAGGATGTTATCAATAAAGAAGTTAAATGACACTTTCCTCGATAGTTCAAGAAATATCTAAGTTTTCACTTGCAATAATTGAAATGGATGAATTATCAGATCAAAGTGTTTAAATGACATTATACTATTTAACATGAAAAAATTTTTAAAGGCCTTAAAAAATCCACTAGAGAACAAGTTCATATGTGATCTTGTGAAAAGACCCTTGCAAACTATTAAATCATATATGGTATATTTTGTTAATGGATACAAATCTCATAAAAGATATCATGGTCATAGCATGACAACAGTAAATAATGGGGTTTGCATACAGGGAGAATTGATGGATTATTATGGTAAAATTATTGAGATACTTGAAATTAAGCACCATTACCAATAAAATGGAGAGTGATATTTAAGTGTGAATGGTTTAATCTAACTCCTAATGTTGAAAAAAAAAGTGTACAACTAATACATTGTAATTGAAATCAACCAGCGAAGAAGATTTAGAAAATTCAAACCTTTTATGTTGGCGATGCAAGTGATCTAGGTGTATTATGTCCCTTTTAATAGCTTATGATAAGATAAGTCTAATTGTTTGGTCATTTGTAAAGTAAAACCTAAAGGTGTTTTTGAATTATATGGGAAAGGAAAAAATAAGAGGATTGAAAGTGAAATGTTTCAGGAAGATATTCATGAAATAAATCTATGTGTAATAATATATGATGAGAATGAACCTTTAAACGATCCGAATAATGAATATGCTAAAATTTCTTCTGAAGAGGAAGAGAAGGGCAAGAGATCCAAATAAGAGTTTGAATTTGATTCTAATTCTTCAGAAAAAGAAGATGATGATGATTTTGATTTTGATTTACAATTAAGTGATGATAGTGATAAATTTGTCTTTGTAATAGAATATTATATGAATAAATATATCATTGCATCAACAATATATTGTTCTATATTTAATTTATATTTTTCTATTAGTGGAATAATTAATAAAATGTGAATTTTATCTTAAAAATATGTCACAAAAGAGAAAACAAGATATGATGCGGCCAAGAATCAAGTACTATGATTTGGAGGAGCCAGTGACTGCCTAGGTGAATCATCACATTCAGTAGATGCTACAGAATCAAGTGTTGCACATCCAGCTAGTGCACATCTATAACATACATCACCTTCCCAACCTACAACCCCTATAAAGTCACAGTCCCTACCTACTGCTACATCATCCAGCACCCCTGTTACACCATCCAGTACCCCTACACCATCCAACACCCCTATATTGACAAAGATATAGGGGTAAACATTACAGATGAAGGAGGCAGCCTCCAGTCAAGAACTAAGGTAGTTGATGGAAGAACTTAAATCATAATTGTCAATAATTTGTAAGTGAAGTTTAAAATCTTTTGTAATACTTGCATGATAACACCATAGGTTTATACTTAAGTTATATGTTTTAATTTGAAAACAATTTTAAAATGTTTACATAGTAGGTTGGTTCTATTTAGAACATGTTCCATAAATATCTCATCCAAGTTCAGGGGGAGGACAGACCTTGATTGATAAATATAGAAGAATTTCTCTCAAGATACAAAGGATTTTTATTAGCAAATTTTGAGATACAGAAATTATATTCTTTATTCTTTTTATTTAATTTAATTTAATACATTTATTAGATAAATATTGTAGTTTATAAGTACTTATAGTATATGTTTCTTTTTTTTCAGAAAGAACTTTTTCTAGATTCAAAATTTGAGGCTAAAACCCAAATTAGGGCTTAACCTTTTTGAGTTTGATCAGTTTGGGACTTAAACTTGTAAGTTGCTTAAAGAAGGTCTAAAATTTTATGATTCCACTCAATCAAAGACTTTTTTAGATGAAAATTAAGGCATGTTTTACACGTGTCGTTACAATGTACAATATGGTTTTTTTAAATGCCATGTTTAATCTTGAGTAAAAAGCTTGCTTGGTTTTAAGCTTTAACCTTAATAAGTAAATTTGCTAAAGTAAAAAAAAAAAGAGAAACCCTAAATTTAGTAAAAGTAAAAGTTACATAAAAACCTAAATTCCCACCATCTTCCCTCTTTGACGCATCTTCACCGTCGGCCAATCTATGCTCCAGTCTTCATGCAAGGGTTGTCTTGTTTAGTTCACGCATCAAAACTGTCGCCCGATCTGTGCTTCTTCTTTCATTAAAGGGGTTATCTTACCTGTTGACGCATCTTCACCGTCACTCGATCTGTGCTCCAATGCATCTCTTGAAACTAAGGCAAGTCCTAGAATTAAGTATTAGCCATTAGACTTAAGAGCGGTAAAACATTTGATTCTGAGAAGTTTGAGATTATAGAAGTATGAGGTTAGAGCAGTAAAAAGAAGAAAGTGCAAAGGTTAGAGAAGTCTGAGGAAGATAGTATAAATGAGATGGGCAGCAGCAAACTAGTATTAGTTTCATCTTCAACTAAAAATGGTCAAATTAAGTATTATATTAATATTCACCTTGAACCACTGTCAAACCCTAGAAGCTACCCATTTTGTAACCTCAGATGCTAAAAAAAATATAGAAAACTTCGAGTACGAAATATTTTTAATAAGTTGCATATTAATATACCTTTCATATACCAAGTTTTTGCAAAAGATTATCTCTATAAAAATAAACTTGAGGATTATGCTATAGTTCCTTTAACCAAGGAGTGTAGTGTAACTTACTGACCAATTTCCTATAAAGATAAAGGATTTTGGGAGTTTTATGATTCCTTGCCATTTTAGTGCTTTTAATGTTATTATTGTTTATGTTTGCTAGTGTTAATCTAATGACTTTATCTCTTTTTAAGTAGCTTAAAATAGGTGAATTAAAGCCTACTATATTGTCACTCTAACTTGTGTATTGGTTTATAAAGTACCTAACTATGGTAATTGTAGATCTACTTGCTAAAGTAGAAAAATTCATCTTTCCTACCAATCAGGGCACAATAGAAAAGCAATCGGTCCCACTAAATCTTAATTTGATGCTTTATAATAGATAAAATATGTTGCCCTCCTACATCCTTTTTTCTTTAAATTTCAAGTGGTTGTTCTATTAAAGGAAAAGTTAACATGTGACACTTGTAACTCTAGTTTGGTTACTAAAAATTAGAAAAAAATATTCATTTTAAAGAAACAAAATGTTGACTTTTTAAGGGTAACTTATTGATTAATTTCCAACATTATTGGTGCATGAGTCTAACACGTAGTCGTTTATTTCAATTGAGGGTTTTATTAAGGGAAGAAACATTGTTAGGGGGAAAAAAAGAAAACATCAAGTAAGAAGGAAATGAAATGTGATCATATAGAGAAATATGAAATGTGATTATATAGAGAATTACAAAATGTGATCATGTAGAGAAATAATCCTTTATAGAGCTACTCTTACATCCTTGTATATATATACAAACCATATGGATGTATAGTCATCACCTATGATCCAAATAGAATTAAGGTCGCAAACATTTTGTCTATAGATTAAATCATTCATTTCTCAACAAACTTGCTTTAAGAGAGGACTAGGTTTTTTTTCTAGTTCTTTTATAAGTCCAATTATACATTCCAAAGAAATTCCTTATAGTAAAAAGTCATAAATATCCATTATTAAATTGACTCTTTATAAATTATTCTAAGTGAAGCTTTAATATAGTGCTCCCCTATACTTTTAATCTGAAGGGAACATACTGCTTAACATTGTTCAATACATTATAATGGAGAAGGAGGGAATGAGATTGATCATAGACAAAAAAAATATGTGGTGAGGATTTAGAACAAAATATGTTCTTGTAAGAGATATACCCTCTCTAGCATTCCTTGTGCACAAGTGATATATGCTATTTGAGACAATAGGGTTAATATTGAATGGTACACTTCTAATTGGTTATGAAAGACTGAATATGTCAAAGCATATGACAAGGCAATTAAACTGATGCTTGGTATATAGGATTGGCCCATTAGCAATGAAGAAACTATTAGGCCACAAGAATTCAAACAAGGACCTGGTAGGCCCGAAACAGCTAGAAAAAGGGCATTGATGAGCCTCAAAAGAATACAAAAGTAACCAAAAAGCAAAATGTTGACCACATGTCTAGGAGGGGCATGATCATATCATGCAACCACTACCATACATAAGGACACAACAAAAAAGGTTGTCCTTAGAAGGGTATAGAGATAATTTCTAAGTTGTTTTGTCTTTTTATGGTATAGCTAAGATTTTTATTCCATAGTAATGGTAATCTTCTATGTTTTTTTGTTCCATTCACACCGTTATCAACAACAGTTTCCAACCCAGTTTCAAAATCCAAACCCAGAACAGTCAACTCATTTCTATATGGAGCAAAACACAAAAAACTTATAGTCAATCCCAGAAAACATATCCACAATTCAAACCAACACTAACATCCCAATAAGTGCCTCTAAATCTACATCTAACAATGTTGAAAGGGGAAAGAATGGTAAAAGAAGAGCAAATGTCGCTGCTTCTGTCTCTTCCTCTACCTCTGCCTCTACCTCTGCTACTGTGTATGTATCTGTTGGTGCTACAACTACTTCAAATGTTGCCAACACCTCAAGTACTGCTCATGTATGTGGAAGTGCAAATGCAACAGCCTCAGTTGTTCTCCCAACACCTGGAGGTGCTTCAAAAACAACAAATATTTGTATATCTTCAAAGGCCACCACCAAAAACCAAACCAAAGGGAGAAGAAGGCCTGGTTATGGTATTGCATATGATGGAAGCAGATTAAAGATGTTTAGTGCTGGCAAATGTAGTCCAAATTCTTAAGCAAAAATTACAGAAAAAGGCCTATCACATACTCTTCTCTTCAACAAAAAGCAAATAGGAAGTTCAAGAAATGGACATAAGGGATGGAGGTATAGACAAATGAAACAATAGGTTGCAGATGCTAAATGTAAGTGTTAAATATTTGCTTTTTTATTAAACATTAATTAATTCATATAACTTAACAATGTTTGCATTTTATTTATAGCCTAGAAAGAGAAGTCAAAGGCAACCAAACCTTAGGAAAAAAATCAATAAAGAGGAAGGAAGTTGTTACTACGCATATGAATCCAAGACAAGAAAGTCAAACTACATTTTCAAAGGGAAAGGAGAAAATGTAAACTTAATATTTAATTCTTAGTGAACTGAACAATATTTGTGTACTGAACAATAATAGATTATAAGGATCTTGTAAGCATTTACATGTTATTAAGCAATGAATGCAATGACGACCAATTTTAGTTTGAATTGCATTTCTTTTAGGTTTTTTCCTTTTTGTGAAGTTCATGAATGGGTTACCGAGAGTTTGATTAGAATTGTCACATTCTCTGTAAAGTTAAAAGTTTTCAAGGAAAGCTTAAGGTCTGTGGCCTAAAATAGATGATAAGCTTTTTGTAGTAAAGTGTTGGTCCCTTTATTTTCATCTTTTAGTCTTGAATTGAGATCAGATCATCAAGTAGTCATTTTATGTAGTATATCATAAACCAATTAGTATGAATTGCATTTCTTTTAGTTTTTTTCCTTTTCATTGAAGTTCATGAATGGTAAAGCATGTAAATTGTTTGTATAAAGAATTGGAATTATACGTCTATTAAACATCTTTGTCTCCTCATTAATAATTTGATGACTTATAAAACAACTTAGTAGTTTTGTTAATCATTGGAGCTAAAGTACGAATGACATTTTTTAGAGTAGTTAATTGATGCCTCTTTTAACTCCTTTTTACTACTAACTAATACTCCATCTCCATTAATTAAAGATTTTGTTTTGTCAATAATCTTCATTGCCACATGTTGAAACATCAAACATCTTTAGGCTAGCGCATCAAACATGTTTAGGTCAGTAGATAAAACATCAAACCTGTTTAGGCTAGAGCATCAAATTAGTAATACAGCAAATGTTAAAACATCTAACAATTGCACTTTCCAACATTAGGTTAGGTGAATTACATTTACACATTGTTCTAGTAAATCAAACTATTTCCAAGTAAGGCTTTAAAGGTACAACTAGTGCCTATATTTCCTTCATTATTTAGACTAACAAACATAAGCAAAACTACTAAATACAAGTTTAAACAAGCAACAAATTTCCAACACTTCATTGAATGTGTTTCATTACTAGTCCTTTTGGAAACTAACTCATTATTCAATTTCAAATTTTTTGCAATCTTTTCATCTTGCAAAACATCTACTGCATTCTCTCTTAACTCTGCCACTTCAACCTTTAATAGATTAGCTTAACGATATAACATCTTCTCTCTATTTTTCAGCTCTAAATCTTGCACATGGACAAAATCTTTGATCATGCCATTCATGAAATCCACAAACATTATCACTCTACCATCAAACAAAAAATAGCAATTGGTTAATGAAATATATGAACATATTTAGCTAAAACAACAGAAAATGTACCAAAATTACTAAAAAGAGTCAACAGTCATAAAACCTTGTTCTTGGATTTTCATTAGTCCATAAAGCCCATCTAGGTGCTTTCAAGTTACAATAACAATATTTAGCCTCTCTGTCATAGTCCCATTCAACTGGGTAAGTTGAAGAAATCAGCTTGTATGACCTCAAATCAAGCTTAGAACGCGTCCCTATACCCCCAAAGATGAAAATTTCAAAAATCTCAACCTAACACAAAATTAAAATTAAGAAAATAGCAAACTGAATCCTCTAATCAACCTCCTTAGCTTGAAGAACTACTAATTCAACTCATTTTCAATTGATTGTGCACCCACTGATAGCTAAATGATGTCTACATAACTGAATTTGTTTACTTTTAAGAATCTGGATCTCTTTCATAAATGTCATACTTTATCTTAAACCTAGCAGATAGTGATAAGCAAAACATGTATAACCACCAATGAAGCTAAACCAAATGGCATAATCATATCCTACATACAATGTCAAGTAGATGGGGAAGATAAAACTTGATAATATTCTATATACGAATGTATAATAGAATTGCAGATGAAAACAATTATAATCTACACGTTATTCAACCCTAGAATCAAACCCATTTAAAGAAGATAAAGTAATTTACCAAATGTAACATTGTTAAAGAAGCTTTCCATAAAAAGGGAAAAAGAGAAAAGGAATAAAGTGAAGATTCAACCATCATAAATTATATACAAAAATTAGAAGGAAGCATGAGTCTTTGCCTACTTGGGTCTTCAATTAGAGCACATGTACATTTCAGATCTCCAAAAACATAACCACCCATTCAACTTCAACGTCAAAAGAGAGAGGTCAAACTACTAAGAAGGCACAAAAGAGATTGAAGTGAAGGCACATACATTAAATGATAGCAGTGAAGGCACAACCGAGGTAAGAGAAAGAGAGTGAAAACACCTGTTTAAAAAAAATGATTGCTTTAGGGTTGAAGAGTAGAAATCTAAAGATTAACTGACCTGCATGTAATGGTGCTTTTAAAATATGCCCTAATTTTCATCCAAAAAAATCTTTAATTAATTAGACTCGTGAAATTTTAGACCTTCTTTAAGCAAATTACAAGTTTTAATCTCAAACAGATCAAACTCAAAAAGGTTAAGCCTTAATTCAGGCTTTTAGCTAAAAATTTGATGTTGTAATTTATAATGTATAGGAGAGAAGAGGTGGCTCATACACGTTATAGAAACTTTCTTGGCTCGATACACAAGAATAATATATGATCTCCTTATATATCTGAAAAATATGGAGTCATTGGCAGTAGAATTGGGCCTCACTCAAGGCAATGTCCATTTCAAAGCACAATTATGTAAATAGACATAGAGGACAAGAGGGAGAGAGTCTACTCATGCACACTGAAGGATCTATGACCCACCAGGAACATGCAAAGAAACTTGTAAGTATCAAAACTTTACACTTATATTTTGATTTTTATACTTAGACGAATGAAATTTGATTTTAGTTTAATTTGATATATGAAATTTAAAATGAATATATGTGTATTATTGAGAATAATAATGTTCGAATGTCTGGTGCCATTAATGATTGTTTTATTGGATAAATTTTTTTGTTTAATAAGGGATAAATATCTAAAAATAGAGGAAACTCTTCCAAAATTTTTGTAAATTGTAGTTCACTTATAACAATTTATTCTAATGTAGCAAAAGTCTATAGGTAGGAAGTCTACACTATGCCAATTCTTTTTGCACACTCATATTAAAAAGCGTGATGATGTGACCTTCATCAACACCCGATGCAGATAACTTCATGAGTGTAAAATATATACTTTGATACTAATTCTTAAAAATTATCACTTATTAACATAAATAATTATAATGATACGACCAAATACAAGAAAGCATTGAATGATAGTCTCAGAACTTCGAAATTGTTAATGAGAGTCAGCCATATCTTGATGCAATGGGTGGTAGGGACTATCATAGAAGGATTTTCGGCTTAGGTTCATTTGCAAACACACGCTATTTGCAATCCTCAACATCCACTATAGCTGGATCTAGTAGATGAGCCTCATCAAATAAAAGAGTCATTCAGTTTGAGAGAAAAATAGAGAGGTTGATGAAGTGTATAACCCAACTTTATAATGAGGAGGATGAGTCGAAGGGAAGGGACCGGACCTCATCGCAATAGTCAGAGTATTTGCCTTCACCAACTACATAGCTTAAATGGATAAGTGAATGTATTTACAGTTATTGTATAAATTCTTAAGTTTTTGTATGAATTCTTAAATTTTTGTATGAATTCTTAATTTATAGTTATTTTCAAGATACTTATTGATGTAAATTATAATTTTTTATTATATTATCAATCAAGATAATTTTTACTTTATGTTATTAATCAATGTTATATTATTTACAGAAATTAAATGTATAAAAATTTAAAATATTATCAACAAAAAACTCGGGTAAGAAGTGAGAAATGGTGGTTGAAATTTTTCATAGTTAAATTTTTCGACAGAATTGTAATATTCCATCAGTAAATTGGCAACTGATTATACCATTCCGTCAATAAATTAGCGTCAGATTGACATTTATGGACGACATGGTATATTCCGTCGAAAAAATTTATCGACGAATAATGTTGTCTGTCAGTAAATTAAGTGACAAAATTATGTATTTCAATAGGGAACTTTAGCAACTGATTTACAATTTACCATCGCTAAATTCACCAACAAAATATTATGTATCTATCACAAATTTAGTGATGGATTTGATTATTCTTTATTATTATTTTAATTACTATTAACAAATAACAAAACAAATCAATGTAAAAAAATCAAGATTTTACCATGACTGCAATTTTAAAGAGACGGGAAAGCAAAAGTGAAAGCCTATGGGGTCACTTCTGTAATTGGATAACTAGCCCCACCTTCTATTACGATTGTCTTGTTACGATGTCACTCCAATCACTAGTCCTACCTTCGACATCCCTACTAGATTTTATGTGTTTCTTAAATGAATAGTCAAAGTGACAATTAGTTCATGTCGCTATTCCTGGTTCTAGAGGGGAATAGGTTCGATGGAATAATTTCTTAAATGTATTACCACACCCTTAAGGATTAGGCCTCGTTGGATCTTTCCTAAAACATAATCTAAAGCTAGATCTTTCTTATCTAAACAAATTTAGAGAATATTGTAGGAAAGTTCTAGTATTTTCTATACCACAAAAGTAAAAATAGAAAATCTATATCAAGTAACAATTTTGTAGGGAATTGGAAATTCAACTTTCTTTGAATTCAAAAAATGGAAACAATATTCTTATAAATAAAAAAATACGTCGCTAAATTTGCGATGGATACATAATATTTTGTCAATGAATTTAGCAATGGTAAATTGTAAACCAGTCATTAAATTTTCCAATAGAAATACAAAATTTTGTCACTTAATTTACCGATAGACGACATTATCCGTCGCTAAATTTTTCTGAAAAATAAAAAATTCCATTGCTAAATTTACCAACAAAATTACAAAATTTAGTCACTAAATTTATCGACAGAAATACAAAATTATGTCGCTAAATTTACCGACGAATATACAATATTTCGTTGCTAAAATTTACCTACGATCATTTCTTCGACTACTCTTTCTGTCAATAATTTCTGTCACTAAATTTATTTCCCAAAGAAAAATCTTTATTTTCTGTCAGTAACTTTCGTCACTGAAACTTATTTTTTCTTATAGTGAATTTCATCAACAAACAACATACCCTAAGACACCTTCCCCTTGGATATTCTTGGTAAGCTCATCAATCACTGCTATAAATAAAAATGGGCTTAAAGAGGAGTCTTGGTGTAGCCCAATATCTATAGAAAAATGTTATGTATATCCTCCTATTATCCTTGCTCTAATTGTTACACCTTTATACATATCCCTTATAATTTGTATTTAAGTTAAAGGAACCACCTTAACTTCTAAACAGCTCCATAATAGTTCCCTTGGTAACCTATCATATGCCTTCTCTAAACCATAAAAACTATGTATAGTTATTTTGTCTTTCTTTGTCGTATTCCGTCAGCCTTCTGAGAATATGGAAAGCTTCTATTGTGAACCTTCCTGACATGAATCCAAATTGTTTTTTCGAGATATAAGCATCATTTCTCACTCTTTTCTCAATCACCTTCTCTCATAACTTCATGGTATAACTAATTAATTTGATTCCTCCACAATTTCTACAGCTAGACCCCATTTCTAGAGCCTAACTATCCGAAATATCATAAGACATGAACATGTTAGACCCATAAGGTTATTTCCATGGGATCTCCCTAGCCAAAACTAGTTCAGACAGTAGAATCACAAATTTACTTCTTCAAAAGAATTGTATCTCTATGTCTTTAGTTTATTTTGAAATAAT